>CAKNWT010253159.1:0-10802 GCA_932066315.1 Andricus coriarius | reverse complement strand
TGAAAGGTACTTTTATTAAGTTTAATTTAGTCATAGGCAGGAAGACTGATCATTGGTTCAAGTATTTCCCAATTGTTTAAACAATTTATTCTTATTAACTTGCAAGTTTTTCTTAAAAAGACGTAGAAACCCTAGTTTTTTATATGAAATCTGGCTAACTGGTTCGCTTTTTTATATATCTACGACTAGGGGTGTGCAAAAAACTCGAAACTGGAAGTTCGAACGAATCGAGTCGAGCTTTCCAGAAAGCTCGAAACTTTTCGAGCACTCGAATCTATTCGAGAACTCGAAAATCTTCGAGAACTCGAAACTTTCGAGTACTCGAATATTTTCGAGCTACACGAAAGTTTCGAGCTGCTCGAAAGTTTTAGGTTCTCGAAACTTTTGAAATTAACAAGCATTTTTTCAAACCCGTTACTACGAGGTTTTTCGGATTTCTAACAGAAATTTTGAAATAAAAATTAAAAATTCAAGATTTTTTATCTAAAATGATGACCAAATTCTGTAAAAATTCAATAAGCTGACGACATTCCTGAATATAATAAATTTCATCAAAATTTCTATCCCTCAGTTTATTAAATTTTTATTTGTCAATTTATTGAAATTTTCAAAAATTTCGTCGCCTTTTTGGATACAGAATCTCTAATTCTTACTTTTGATTCTAAAATCACCGTTAGCAATTCGAAACCCCCCCTAATACCGGGTTTGAAGAAATTCTTGTTAATTTCAAAAGCTTCGACAACCCGAAACCTTCGAGCAGCTCGAAACTATCGAGTACTCGAATGTCTTCGAAAACTCGAAACTTTCGAGTACTCGAATTTAATTATGAAATAAATTTCTGAAATTGATCATTTCCTGTAATTAAAGCGGTTATTTTTCATTTTCAGGAGCCACATTTTTGGTTAAAATCATTACGCAATTGTTTGGTATATTACTTACCGATAAATATTCAAATAATTGAAACGTTTCATAAATTATGTACATAATTAGTGTTCCTTTAAACAATTTTTTTACATTTATCACGGAAAATTAATATTTTTAGTATGATAATACTTATATATATTTTACTTATTAACGTTAACTATAAACTATAAAAGTAACCTTCAAGACTATGCTATACGTGAAAAAAAATATGAACTTACTTTAAGCTTGTAGAGGACTAATACTGATCAGTCTACGGTGGACATTTTAAGGAAAAAATAATTTGTGTAACAAGAAAATTAAATGTCATTTTAATGGTATGAAACCCTGCTGAAAACAAAATTAGAAAACAAATTTAGAAAAAACAGAGTTGTTTACCTTTTCTTGGGAAGAATCTACGAGTAAATAATAAATAATCAAACAAATATTAATTATTTACATAATTTGTGTAATATTTAAATTAATTGCATATTTATCGACAAGCAATGTACTTCATCAAATTTAGAAAAAAAACAGACTGTTGGTTCTCACGGTTCGCGCTCAATAATATATTTATCTCGAAATTTATCGTGCTAAAAAAAACTAAAAATCTATAGGCATAAACAAAAACAGACACACAGAGGCACAGACGTCAGCCACACATACAGACAGGCAGACGCATTCGCGAATATCTGTTTTTCGGATTCAGGGAGTCTCAAAACGTAAACATTTGAAAAAACGGGGGGGGGGGGGTCGAATTTCACACAAACCTAATACCTTCTCTGATGAGAATGTAAAAACTGAAAAATACTTAAAGAGAAAATCAGTCCTCTCAAAAATAACTACTTGTGAATAATAAAAAATAGTATCCATAAAAATGCCTAACATGGATATTTGTTTATACATTTGTTAATAACAGTCGTAATTATTTTTGGATGTATTTGATCACTTCAGCAATCAATATTGAATTTATTGATGACAATATTTATTTGTAAAAAAATATTTCCCAGCACGGAAAAGCCCAATATAGGTGTGTTCATTATAAAATTCGTTATTAAGAATTAAAATATTTTATTTTCATAATCAAAAACCATTTTTTAAACGATCTTGTTAAGGTTTAGTAGGAAATAAGAAATCTGTCTTTGAGTAAAATAGTCAAATTAAATATTTGTTGGCAAAAATTGTTAATAACAACAATAATTGTAATTGTGAAGACTTTTTAGACACAAGTAGATATTTTTCCGCAGAAATTGACACAGTTAACTATTTGTTTATTACAATTGCTTATGCAAATCAACTTCAACATTAAATAAAATGAAAATCTGTCCTTTTTGCTGCACATTGCGTCAAATAAATAATTATAAAAAAATAATCATTTAAAAATCAGCTTCGAAAATTTTATTTTGCTTCAAAGAAAGACTGCCGTTCAAAGGACCGCTTTTCGGCTTGAGTATGCTTTCAGATTTTTTATGATAATTCGAGGACCTGTATCATTTTGTTAATTTGGTAAATATTTTGTTATGTATTTCGTTTTACTTTAAAGAGGATATTTTAAAGTTCAATTTAGTAAAGTTCCAATTTTTCCAATAACTTCTCTAAATCATGCAGAAAGTGGAAGTTGAAAATCGGAAATTGGTCTAAAACGAAAAATAGGTTGGTATTTTCACATAACAGCTCGGCCCCTAATATCTATAGATAAATATACGCAAGCCTTAAAAATCTTATCAAAGGTTTTTTATAAACCTTTCTAGCTTAATTTTTCGCACAATTTTGACTGATAGTGTATAAAAAATATAATATATCTACTTAATTATAAATGATTTCAGGAGCATTGAAAGTATAACACAAATTTTGTTGGAAACCATAATTTCACTTTCTGAAATTTTATTCGTCTCTTACAAGAATTTTTAATACACAATAGAATAATCACATTGATATGAATTTGAAATTATATAAACTGTCGCAAATATAAATTTGGCAATTACAAGATTTCAGGATAAAGTTAGTCTGTATATGTAAACTAATAAAGAGTCAAAACTAGGTTTGGTTTATTGTCCCTTTATCGTGACCAAATAGTTCAGTTTCCCACCCAGACCGTGGTTTTTGAATTTTAGTGTGACATGTTTTTTTCCGAGGCCCCCGTTTACGATCTTACATGACCTAGAACCACCACCTTGATCTTTCACAATAATCTCGGAAATTCTTGGAATGTAGTCGGGGTCTTTTGCTTCTTTTTTGTCTAACTTTTCAATTATCTTATCATCCGGGTGCTGGATTACGTAAGTCACATAGACCTCGTGGTGAAGAAAATGACGTTCTTCCTTCACTTTTTGGTCCTTTAGTAAAGTTACATCACCATCCTGTTTTTTCCGAAATGATAATCCTTTTTACTATGGCTGATAGTGAGTCCTTGGATACACATTACTAAACCCATGGCAAATCCGAAAATAAAGAAATTCTTGTTCACCGCCATTTTTCGCGTATTTTGAAGAGATTCAGTCTTACTTTACGTAAACTCAATGAATTTTTGATTGTAATTACATTAACTTTTGTAAAAATTGAGTCAGAGGCGCGGCAAAATTCGAGCACTTTTTATATGAGGTTTTTCAAGGATGCTTAATCAGTCTACAAACAGTACGATCGGCAGTACTGATATACGCAGTACATGTATCCCCACTGTGTGACGAAATTTATAATCGGGGTTTAAAATAACTTTTAGACGGAAATTCTTCTCCGGTTTTGGGCTTTTATTTTAAAAAAAGGAAGATCATTAAATTTTAAAGATATCTGTATAGGCCATATGTATCAGGGAGTCTTCTCAAATATTGGAAAAAAATTCCCTGAAAACTCCAGGTTGTCCGCAGTTTTTGATAAAGTCGACTGGGAACATGTATAGAATTTCGCAGGTTTACGGAGTTACAGAGTTAACTGATTTTTAATTTGTCACAGTAACTTTATGAAAGGTTATAAAAGGTTAGTTTCTATTTGGGGATTAACGCCTCATGGAGAGAATTTTTCGCAAAGCAAATACATTTAGGACACAATACATATATATTAATGAATTGCACTACATAGAATATGTAAATATTAATTAAAACAAGGTTATAATAAAAATCTGAAACGCAAAAACAGACAAGGTCAATAGAATAATGCGATGTGTAACATTTTTAACTTTATTGAAACAAAAGAATGTAATATTGTAAAATTTATGAATAGGCTTTGTGCGTCATCTCCACCAAGATAACGAATTTTTCCATTCTTTCCTCAAAATAAAAAAACAAGTACTATTTGAGGAGTGAACGAATAAAACATAATAAATCAATCAATGTGTCACGCATGGTTTTAGCATTTTCAGGACTCGAGGAATATGATTATTATTGATATTTGCTTTATAAAAACATTCTATCCTAATAAAATCTCGCTTTAGAAATGTTGTGGTCTTTGAAATATATAAATTAAAATTCGTGTATTTCGTACTGAGGCGTTCAATATGCTCTAAGAAATGCATAAATCCAAGCTAATCGGTTCAATAATTCGATAATATTGGATAAACGGATAGATGGTTTCCTCTGAGAAATCATCTTGAGAAATAATCTCGAATGGATTTATTATGTTTTGTTCGCCTACTTCTTATTTGAACACCTAATCTATTTAACCTTACTTTATGCGCGTCAAAAATAATCGTGCTTCATTTTATATCGCAAACAATAGACAAGAAAAGTTGACTAATTGATTAGTAACTGAAATGACAAAAAAAATCAATATTATTATTATTATTATAACAATAAGCCAAATCCCTTTCGAGGTAAACGTAACTCACTCGGTTCTAGCCGGGTATTAGGGATCTAATATGATTAAAGTGAAAAAGGGAATTGTACGAAGCGGTACAGAGGAAAGGGCGTATAGATTTTATATTAATCTAGAATTCCCGTGTTGTTGATTTCAGTAACACCTTTGTTCCGCAACACTGCTCCGACCCAGGTCGCAGATCAATCTCTCTAGCAAGCACCCCAGGCGAAGAGCTTCACCCATTCCTTCTCTCATTCCACTAACACTCTTCATCATGCATATCTTATAAACCATTTGTCGCTACACTTTTCTGTCCTGGTATACCTCTGTAGCTTCCTTTATGTCCATATATTTCCCCATACAAGTTCTTATCTTTAAATTCTTAATTATATTCCTAATCTCAGAGACACTAATTCTTTCAACCGCGTTATCCGACGTATCGTGTTCTATGTCGCAGTTGCGCTGCCCTGCAGCTTCAACTCCCCATAACTTCTTGAAAGAGTATCCGAAAGCGTCTAGTATCCCATCTATATCGGATACCATTTCACCCTTGTTATTTCTAATGTCGACTAACCCTGTACTACTACTTCCTTTCTTGTTGCCCTTGCGCACTTGCTAATAAAATAATTTCGTATTTCCTTCGATAACTTTTTCCAATTTATTCTATTATTCTGCTATGATTTTATCCTTGTTTTTTTAACTAGTATTTTCACTCCTCTGTTTTTGTCCCTATTATAATGATCTAGTCTGATTCCCTCGTCATCGCTAAGGTCTGTAGTATTCAACTTTCTTATATAGGCTTGCGTCTTTTCGTTAACGGCTACGCCGATTTCATCATTCCACTAAGCATCATCAGTTAATGATTCAATTAGTAAAATTTTCACTAATTCAGCATATGTGAAACTTTATCCAACCAACTTTAAACTTTCACATTTTATTCCATTTTTTCTAAACCCGAGCTTTTCTCATTCAAGACCCAATGTTAATTTCAAAAGCCCAAGGGCACAGATTAATATTGACCGATTTAAAAAAAATGGAGTTCCTTTTTCCGGATAACAAACAAATTGGGATACGAGAGATCGATCACTAAAAATTTACATTCGAATTTCCAGACCACTCTAATATACATATTTTGTATGTTCAACCATTTTATTGATATATACAGTTCTAAATAAATTCATCTGTTTTCACTATGTAATAATTAGTGTCTTCTATTGAATTAGTTAATATTTCTACTAACTGAATTGTTCATTTTTTCTAATGATTTAGTGGCTAACTTTTCTCTAATGGAATTAGTAGAGATTCACTATTAAGGGGTCGTCCATAAACTACGTTACCAATTTTAGGCACCCCGTACCCTCTCGTTGACAATCGTTATGTTTCCTTACCCCATCCCCACCCTCAAATTTAACGTAGCCCAAAGTTTGATCAAAACATAGGTATGAGGGTTATTGTTTAAGAAAATAGGGTAATAATGGAGTAATAAATTCTTTCAAATAAAATTAATGTAAATAGCATATTGAATTCAATATAAAATATATAATATGATATTATAACTTATAAGCGATGAATTTCTAACTAAAAATGGAATAGTAGAATTTTTAGATAAAAAATTACTTTTCTATAAAAAAACGAATTTCCAACAAAAAAATTAAATTTTCAACCAAAGAGGTGAACCTTGAAAAATATAATTTTTTTTAACTAGCTTAAGTCTTAACCAAGTTATCGAATTTTCAACCCAAAAATATGATTTCGCAACAAAAAAGTTGAATTTTTATCAGAATAGTTTAATTTTTAACTAAATAGTTAAATTTAAACCAAAAATACGAATTTTTGACAAAAAAATTAATTTTCCACCAAATAGTTCAATTTTGTACCAAAATGAAACGAGATTAATTTAGAACCAAACAGTTGCACTTTTAACCAAAAAGGATGAATTTTCAAACAAGAAGATTAATTTTCGATAGAAAAAACGAATTTTCAACAACATGCATGAATAAAGGGCTGCCGTACGTAACTAGATAACCAACAAAATTCGGAATTTTTCAGGGGATCGAAATAACATTCTGTAAAATCGAAATCACCATTTAAAAATAGAACGAAAGTTTACTCCCGAGCTAAATTATTTCTAAATTGAGGCCATAAACGTATGAGCAAATTCATAGTCAATCATTCCAGAATTTGGAGTTTCAAAATTTTATGGTTTTTGAAAATCGTCTTTAAATAGAGACTAAAGATATATTTTTCAATTTTTAAAAATAATAAAAACTTTCTCCCGAGATATTGGGAGGCTGAATAAGAATGAATAAGTTTGTATTCAGAAAAATTATTCTATTCCGGGAAAATAAAGATTTAGTGTGACGGTATCACACTGTGACATACGTTTTTTCGTTAAATGTTCCATAAAAAGAAGAAAGTTATATGTTTCCTTATAAATAAACGATAATAATTTCAAGAAATAACGTGTATGATCAGAAGGCAAAAAGTTAAGTGGAAATTTGTATAAAAGTGGCTTTTTGTAGAAAATGAAGATTTAAAATTTTAGGTTGAAATTGAATTGGTACTTTCATGCTGAAAAAATAGCAAATAGTTTTATTTAAGGACTTTTTCTTTAAAAAAAATAATTATTTTATTATTTTACTGCATTTAGAAACTTCTAGGAAGGGGAAGTTTGTCAGAAAAAGGTTTAAAAAAGGTGAGAGCTTAGGCAATTAAAAAAAAAAAGATGGGAGACAAGTTCAGAGAGTCAGTTATCTGGTTTTGAATTACCAATCTTTGTGCTATTATATTAAAAATGAACTTTTGAAAAAACCCTTTTAACACAATGTATATTTTATTCTTGGAGAAGTTTTTATGCAAAAAGCCCATTTTCTAAAAAAATGCTGGTTATCTAGTTCTGTACTGCATCCCTTCAAATCTTCAGCTCGAACAGATCAAGTTTTTACTAAAAATCAAATAGTAACATTTTTGGTCAAAAAATTAAATTATCAACAAAAAAAAGAAAGAATTTTTAACAAAATACTTACACTGTCAACGAAAAAGATGAATTTTCAACTAAAATTATGAATCTCAAAACAATTGAATTTTCAACAAAAGAGTTCGATCCAAAAAAGAATTTTTGAAACCGGGATATTAATTTTCTAAACCTGGAATGGATAAATTTTCAACCATGGAGTCGAATCTTAAAAATATATAAATTTTTAACAAACTAGTTCTAGTTACGACCAACTAGTTGAATTTTTAACTAAAAAGGATGAATTTTTAACCAAAAAGAGGAATTTTCCAGTAAGAAGAATAATATTCTACCAAAATACACGAATTTTCTACCAGAAACATTAATTTCTATTAAAATTGTTGTAAAGCGAATACGACAAATTATCTACAAGACGGTTGATTTTTCAACCCAAAAATATGATTTTATAACAAAAAAATTAATTTTCCAACAAAAAGGTAAATT
Source organism: Andricus coriarius (assembly GCA_932066315.1). Lineage (NCBI taxonomy): Eukaryota > Metazoa > Arthropoda > Insecta > Hymenoptera > Cynipidae > Andricus > Andricus coriarius. The sequence continues at coordinate 2,656 of CAKNWT010253159.1, read as the reverse complement.
TTCATTAAAAACAGTTTAAGTTGTAACCAAATATAGTTGAATTTAAACCGAAAAATATCAATGATACACAAAAAAGTTAACTTGAAACTGAATAGTTTAATTTTCTTCCAAATTTGTTAAATCTTCAACCAAAAAAGATTAATTAAGAGTGAAAAGGTTGTATTTTTAAACCAAAAGAATTTAGAAGATATATGAATATTCAAACAGAAAAGATAAATTTTCAGTCAAACGTGGAATTGACGCATCCTAAGTTAAGCTACCTGAAGACTATTTTTAAAAGTAAATACCAGGTCTGTGCCACTGTGCGCTGTCTTTTGTCAATATTTCCCATGCATTAACCAAAGATAAAAGCTCGACTGCCGCTTGAAGGACGACTTTGATGTAGTGAAGTTTCAATTTTTTCCATTACCTTCCCTAAAGCATGCAGATAATAGAATTGGAAATTGGTCAAAAACGAAAAATAGGTCGACCTTTTTCACATTATGTCTCGGCCACTATTTATCAAAAATATTGAATCTAGAAATAAATCGACGGAAACCTTAAAAAGCTTTCTAACGGTTTTTTAAAAATCTTTATAACATTTTAGATGCACAACTTTGACTGGTAGTGTATGAGAAATAAAAGAACAACAGGGAAACAAAATAATGACACACATTTTTTTGGAAACCATAATTTCACTATTTGAAATTTTATTCGACTCTTACAAGAATTTTTTAATCCACAATACATTACTCACATTAAAGTGGATTTGATATTATACAGTCATTCACAAATATAAATTTCGCCATTACAAGATTTCGGAATAAAGTTAGTCTTCATATTTAAATTAATAAAGAGTCAGAACTAGGTTTAGTTTATTGTCCTGTTATCGTAACCAAATAGTTTAGTTTCCCACCCATACCGTGGTTTTTGAATCTTAGTGTGACAGATTTTTTCCCGATGCCCCCATTCACGATCTTACATTTCTTAGAACCACCGCCTTGATCTTTCACAATAATCTCGGAAATTCTGGGAATATATTCAGGATCCTTTGCCTCTTTTTTGTTCAACTGTTTCACTATATCATCCTTCGGATGCTCGAGTACGAAGGTGGCATATTTATTGTGGCGACGAGCATGGCGATCTTCTATTACGGGCTGGTCCTTTAGTAAAGTTACGTCACCTTTCTTTTTGTCTCCGAAATGGTAATCCTTTACATCATGACTGACTTCAACTCCTTGTACACACATTGCCAGGCCCATGGCAAATGCCAAAGTGTACAATATCTTATTCACAGCCATTTGTTACGTATTTTTGAAGAGATTCACTCTTACTTTACGTGAACTCAAGAAATTTCTGAGCGTAATTACTTCAACTCTGGTCAAAATTGAGTAGGAGACTGTAATGCTCAGCTAAATTCAAGCTCCTTTTATACAACTTTAAAAAAAATGCATAGTCAGTCTTTGAATACAGTGCAGTCGAATGATGCGATTTCCGCAATAGGTAGGGGATCCCCACTTTGGGGCGAAATCAAGGTTATCATTCTCTCATTACCACCGATTTTTGATTTTTGTTTAACAATCTTCACACTGATAAAAATACCTCGGTTGATTGAGAATTAGGAGTATATTTACAATATAATACGAAATTTAGCAATATTCGCTGGATGACTGATTTATCCAGCTCGCTTTGTTTTATCAATCCAACGACAAATATAGTTGTGCAATCTTTTTATTTCTATCAGTGCATCATTCAATTTTTAAATATATGTGACCGTCCGCCAAGAAAGGGACCTAATGCGCGGTAGCTTCATTTTATAGGAGGAATTCGAATTTGTGGAGTATAGAAATAATATTTTTCATTGTCAACGAGCAATTAAAAAACTATCAATAGGTATAAAAAAGATAATAATCGACCTTTTACCCATCCCTTTCTTCCCAGACGGTCACATATATGACTTAGGGTTAGAAGATGAATTTTTCAGTAGAAGAGACGGTCCAAGTCAGACACTCAAAGAGTGGGGGACAATCTCCGGACTGGATTTCTCGGGTCGCTCATACGCGTCGAAATAGGCTATTCACGCCTCACTTGGCAGCTGAATAACAATTTCAATTTTTCAGATAGAAATTTAATTATTTTTAATATGAAAAACCGATTTGAAAAATATTAATAAACGGAGAATAAACATTTGTTAAATTTTATATAACTCGGTTCGGTAAACCGAGGAAATTACGGAATTTTATTAAAAATTTCACTTTCAGAAATGTAGAATGAAAGATATTAATATTTTCTGTAAAAATACAAATTAATAATAAAAATTCAATAAAATTCAATTTGCGATTCAGTAAGAAATGATATAACTAGCGAATAAAGATTTCCGAACAGTTAGGTAAAATGGGACGAACTATAATTACAGCAAATTACAGTACATGATTACATAGAGTATGAAGTATAAGTAGGTCAGCCGCCAGGGCCCTGCAAAAAATTATCTGATCCCCATTCCATTGGGAATTCTTTTATTATAATATCTTATTAATTAGCAAGCTTATAAATTTATAGGAAGCAAATAAAAACATCTTTACTTTTTAACTTTTAACTTTTTAATCTTTTAATTTTGCATGGACTACATACTTATGCGTTCTTTTGAACTTCAATTTATGGACAATTCTTCAAAAGT
>CAKNWT010253154.1:0-10182 GCA_932066315.1 Andricus coriarius | reverse complement strand
CCCCCCTTGAAAACGCGCCATTGCATACACGCAAAGCAGGCGTAAAGTGGCGACTTGCAGCCCAGTGACGTTTGCTCATGCGCACTCCGTCGCCGGGCCAACAAAAACTTTACGCCCACTACACATGAAAGTTTACGCCCGATACATAAAACTTTACACCCGCTACACATACACAGTCCCCCGCAAGTGAGAATATGGAGGAATTGATCTTTATCTTTGAAAAAATTGTATTGCTAGACCCGACAGTCTCCCTTCTGCAAAGTACGCTATTTCTTCCTTTCACCTATAAGCTAAAATTGTCAAGTACACCAAACATCCTCTATCTGCTTCAGATGCTTGTTTTTAAGGAGGGGGACAAAAAGTATGGTGTGTATCAAGGGCGTAAAGCTATTTTGCCTCGTGTGACTGCTGCCCTCGCTTCGCTCGTGCAGCAAATTCACGCTCGTCAAAATAGCCTTCTTTACGCCCTCGATACACAATATACTATTCTGATTGCAGGGCAAAAATTTAAATTAAAAAAAACCTTATGAAAGTGGCTTTTTGTAGAAAATGGGGATTCAAGATTTTAGGTTGGAATTTGATTCATACTTTTATGCTGAAAAAAGTGGCAAATAGTTTTATTTAAGAGCTTTTTCTTTGAAAAAGAAGCTATCTAGGTTTGAATCACCAATATTTTTATTTTACTATATTAAAGATGAGATTTCGAACAAATCATTTTAACAAAATATGTATTAGATTTTTTAATAACTTTTAATGCAAAAAGCCCATTTTCGGAAAAATGTTGGTTTTCTGGTTCTGTACTGCAAACCTTAAAATGTACATAATGTTAAAAAAAATGTCAATCATATAAATCAAACTGTTCACAATTTAACACTTTTAAATACAACCCGTTTCAAAGTGAAAACATTCTTAGTTTTGAACTAGTATAATTTTAGAGCCTTAAAAATTAGACATAGTATGCGTAAAAATAAAGTGAAAACAATGTGCAGCTTCTCAATTTTAAGAGCTTAAAATTAAAAATGTAAGTGTCGAAAATTGAACAATTTCACAATTCTGCAATTTTTTCATTTTAAATATAAAGGCTTAATAGTTGAAATTTTTTAAAATGTAAACTTTCGCAATCAAATCATATCAACTTCAAGTGCTGAAAATTGAAGGACAATTTCATTGTAAATCGTTTGAAGTTAAACAATTTTGAATTAGGTCGAAGTGAATAAAAAAATTATCGTTATTTTTCCTTGTTTCTATTCTGTGTTATTCTGTTATAAACGTAACAATATATTCACTCGGTTAAGACGCCGGGTAAGACAGAGTTTTAATTGCTCTAGTGATCATGAATATTTTCGGAAAACTATATTATCTACTTAAAATCATTTCGGCGACAGCGCCTCTTTCGCCCATTTTACTCACAACAACTTTTAAGAGGGGATTGATACTTCAGCGGGTAGAGGCACAGCGGGGTGGGTTAGGATTTTCGCCGACAGCGCCGTCTACATTTATCCTACCCTACTAATAATTCTATCCCCACTCCGCCGCCACTTGTCGCATCTAGGTGTATAATATCTTTGGCTACAGTCGGATCGGTTTTTTTTTATTCGATTGGTCCTTCGATCGAATGTCAAAAAACCGATATTCGAGACTACCCTCGAATCGTTTTTTTTTTATTCGATTGGCCCGTGCGTAGGATCATCCGATATTCGATATGCCCTAGGTTGAATCGGTTTTTTACTTCATTACTTTCTTTCAATTTAGTGACCATAGTCATTTATATCATAGTAAAGTGATTGAAGAATCATGAAACGTAATTTCTCTTCAAGTGACAGAAATTAAAAAAGAAAAATTTCTAGCAATAACTGATTAATACTTCTTTTATGTTTATTTGTAATTTTATATTCTATTGTTTGAGAAGATAAAAATTTTGATTTGGTAATTTCCAAACCTAACTGTTCCATTGTCTATCAAAATAGTTGAATTATCAACTAAGAAAGTTTTCTGAATCACGAAAGAAAAACAATTTCAACCAATCTATTAAATTTTCAAGCCAAAAAGACGGAGTTTCTACAAAGCAGTTGACTTTTCAACAAAAAAGTTTATTTTTAACCCAATAGTTCAATTTTCTACGAAAACATTTGAATTTTCAACTAAGAAAGGCGTTAAAATTTCAACTAAGAAGACGAATTTTCAACGAAAAAGGATAACTTGTTAACAAAATAATTAAATTCTCAACCAAATAATAAGATTTTTATTTTTTAAGCAAAAGAGATAAATTTCCAAAGCAAACAGACGAGATTCGATTTATAGATTAAAATGTTTATTTATTAAGTTCGCATATAGAATTATGTAAATGTAACATTTTAATACTTATTTATGATATAAAATTCGCTTTTTCTTGCATTTTAACTATTAAAAATTCAGGTATTATTGTATTGTGGAAATTTAATTTCAATTTTGTGCAGTTGCATGTTGTATTAAAAAGAAGTGATGAAAACGTTATATTTGCATAATTTTCTAAGACAATTTACTAAATTTAGAAGCGATAAAAGTGGCAACATTTAATTTTTATATTTTGAAATATCTTGTTTTGACTGGTTAATAAATTATGAAATTTGTAGGCCTTTATCAGCATTTACCATTTAATTTTTACCATTAAAATTTGTGAAATTTATACTTTATCATTTTGAATGTTTCATTTCAAGATAAGGTTTATCTTGAAACCCTTAAAATAAAACCGATTAAAATTAGACTAATTAGAAGGTTTCCACTTTAAAGCTTGTTCATTATTAAACGAGTGAATAAAAAGTTTTTGAATTAAACATTTTTAAGCTTTAATTTGGAAGATTTGGAGAGTTAAGAATTCACAAAATTTCAATTTCGACTGCTTTTGCTTGTGGTTTAGGTTTGATTACTTCAAATGAAAAAATCTTCAGCTTTAACAGTTTGAACTTTTGAATTCCAACTCGATTTTCAATGAGCGTAAACATTTTTGTGAACCGTGAAATAACCGGAAATTGACCGGGAATTTTTTCGATGATGAAAGTGTCCAACCCTGATCATTATAACCATATTTTTAAATTCGTTTTTTAATATAATTTAAATTTTCGAAACTCGAAAGTTTAAATTGAGATGATTATTTGCCAATTAGTCGTTTATAAGGTCGAACTTGTCAATGTTAGTATTTAAAATATCATGATATATTAAATACGGTTTATTTTATAATTTCTTATTAAAGATTTTACAATTTTTTTATTCGACTTAATCACAAACCAAGGATATGAATGGTAAGGCCAAATTATATCAAGTTTGAATTTGTAAGCGACTAATTGGAAAACAATAATAATATTCAAACTTTCAAATTTTTAATATGTAAATTATCCTAAGAAAGGAATTTAAAAATTTGATTATAAATTATGTTGATATTTCCGGCAACATTTTTCCTTAAAACTTACTTGAACAGAAAAATCGATTTTTTGTTTCAAAAATGGCTAGATCGATTATTTTAAATTTGGCATTAAAATGTTTTTAGGATGCCGAACAACTGTAATCAAACACAAAATGCCATTTGCAATTAGTTTTTAGTTAAAGGAGGTAAAAATCAGTTAAAATCAGTTCCACTTTTCTTTTTATAATATGATACAAAAATATTAAGGGATAAAATTGAGAAAAATTTCAATTGAAGACTATAAAAATAATGAAAATTTGAGGCACACATATTTTATATTACATGAAATTTCTCATTCTGTAATAATGAACCGAAATGCCATAACTTTAGAATGCAAAATTTTTTTAAAGTGTTGAATGATGAAAAAAATTAAAATAAAGCTAGAGTAATAAGTAATAACACCAATATTGGGCTACCCTTTAGTAGTGGACCTCCACCTCTAATTCTGGCTTGAGAATATTAAATAAAAAAAAATTATAAACCTGTAAAGCCTGTAAAAAACATTTTACAAATCTTGAGATGAGCCACATCTAAGGAGTTATTATTACTAGTTATTATGTAATCGTGTAACAAATTTAAATTAAGAAAGTTAAAATTAGCGACACGTTTCTGTTTATTGTTGGACTATATATCGATTGCGTAATATTAACCACCAGATTGACAGAGTATTGTCCTCATATCTCTGTGGATCTGCAGTCTGCATTCTAAAAGCATCGGTTTCGATTTTCAGAATTATAATTATAAATTAAAAACTTGAAATGCGTTTTGTCAGTCGCATATTGGATTTTCGAAAATTGAAGGCTGGCCGATCAAATCGAAAAAACCGATCCGACGTAGCGCCCATCGAGTGTCCGTTTTTCGACATTCGATCGACGTTCCAATCGAATCGAAAAAACCGATTCGACGGTAGCACGCATCGAATGTCGGTTGTCGACATTCGATCGGCGGCTCAATCGAATCAAATAAACTGATCCTACCGTGCCACGGATCGAATGTCTATTTTTCAACATTCAATCAGGTCATGAATTTATTTTAATTTATTTTCATTCAATTCAGGTCGTGGGTGTGGTGAGCCCATTTTACTACAAATCCACCTAAAAACACTTCCCGAATCGGGTTGTGTCACGCTTACCCCTAGAGGCTCGCCGAAAGGGAAATAGCTTAATGAGATACAATCGACGGGCCGATCAAATCGAAAACCTCGATCTGACAGTAGCAAGGATCAAATGTCAGTTTTTCTGTCAATATTTTGGTAAAGTCATACTTTCATAAGGAAGACATCTTGTAAGTTGTATGCTGGCTAAATAAATTGTCTGGCCAGCAGAATTTTTTGTTCATGAAATAAAATTGTCTGTTTTTTAACGCAAACGACCGCAGAAACTTTTCAAAAATATTGGTAGGACTTAAAAAGGTGGGGGTTTCAAGAAAATATTTACCTTTTTTATTTTTTCCTATATTTTGTCATAGTCTCTGTTTATATGTGGGCGTCCGAGTGAAAAGGGTCCTTATGGTCGGTATGGAGTTACGTTTAGGGTCATATAACTGGATAAATTTTCGGCATTTCAAGCCCAAAACGAACCCTGTGGGTTAAAAAACGAGTCGCCGAGGTATTTTTGAATTTGGATCTTGGAAGAACCGCTTTTCGAAAAAATGAAATGTAAGCTTGGTGAGTGACATAGGCGCACGTGTTATACTTTCTCTTCGAACACGAAATATATCCACTTCCGGTAACTGACGGGACATGATTATAGTGCCAATAGATTCAGTATAGGTCCTAGCATCACCCGCCACTCAAACCCCAAAATAATAATTTAGAAAAACGCAAATATCTCCTAAACTTTTTTTATTTTGCTGAAGAGTCATGTTTCAGCTCTCTAAAATCAGTTGTTCCTCTTATGGAAATTAGCACATAAAAATACATCTTTTTCAAGTTCAATTTTTGATAATAAATTATGAACCAATTTATTCAATCTTAAAGTTCTTTATTATCCGAGATTTCAAGATGGATTTTGTCAACCTTTCATATTTTAGAAATATTATGTAACAATTTTACAACAATCAGAATTCTACCAAAATTGCAATATTTGTAGACTTATCGCACGCTTGGGTTAAGTTTTTGTGAAGTGCAATTTGTACAGAGTATACTTTAAACCTCTCAGAATAAATCTGGAAAAGAACAACTAAAACGGTCAAAGATTTACAATAAAAAAATGGTTTGCAAAGGTGGTGAAAAACTGATCGTTTTACTTTGAGTTCGCCCGTAGGTTAATAGGTGAAGCCTTTATGGCAAGTGCAATTAACCGCTCCGAGTCGAATTTGTTTGGTGACTCGAAATACATGCTGACCCTAACGGTAGTGGCAGAACAATAATAGGCTATCCGAATTTCCTGTCGCCCGTGAAAATTTAAACACTCGCTTATTTTGGACGACTCTAAAGAACACGTCTTACGGGATCAAAATTGAGAAGGTAGTAGCTGAATGTCACGTTACGCATATCCTCTACATGGACATGACTTGCACTGACCTTATTCTTAAGTTCAGGGAATGCAAACGTAAATATTCAGGGCCGTGTGAACCATTTCCAATTGGAATACATAATATTATGCACCGGACGCGCAAGAGTACCCGCGCACTGCCCCCTTTGTCGCTACGCTGCTATTCATCGTGAATGGCTGAGCAAGCCTCTCTCGACCCGCGGCTCCTCTCTCACCACGAAACTGCGGGGCCATCAATTCTAGGAATATCGTGAATCCGAGGTTTCTAATTCCAGGTTCCAGTGTACTTCCAAAACAGGACTAAAAGCCCACTATAACTACATCCGTAGAGCTGACCTGTAATCCTGCTGAAGGGGGGATTCTATGCATGGATACCGAGACGGTGAATCTCTGGCTGTTGCGGGGAGAAATCTTTCCGGAAACGGATGGGCTTGTTATTTCCATCCAGGATAGGATAATTAATACGATTTACTCTTAAGTACACATACTCGGTAGAGAGGCGGTAATCGACAAGTGCCGTATTTGAGATGGACCCAATAAAATCATCGAGTACATCATTTATGTCTCTACTATGCATGCCTTGCAAGAATACATGCGTAGATTGTGGTCTCCACTGAGAGCCTTCAGGCGCGGTGCGTCCGTCACTTATAAGAACCGGGAGCTCGAAATTTGCATCACCGAATACTTGAAGCGATTGTTGATGTTAAACACCTACCGCAGCGTCCGTAGTTTTCAAGGCATGAATACTGATAACGGCTAAGTGCCTTCATGGACACAAAAGCGAGAGTCAAATGGGCATTCTTCCATAGATCGGAAGATGGTGAACCGCCGCCTATGTGAGCCTTATGTAAACAATCTAGCATACATGATGAGTGATTGGTTTGCCACATTTCTCTTAACTTTTGACCACTACCTTTATTCCTTTTTTTGTGTATGTTCGTGCAGATATGTGGATTTCTGTGCTACGCGCTGTTTCCTAATTTGATATTTCCGTAAAGACAGTCGCTGTCAGTAGGACCAGGGGCGTGTTGACGAATTTTTAGACGTGTACAAGGAGGAGGGAAGCATAGCACGTGAGCTCGGGAACTAAACAACACGAAGCCTACTTGTTTATGGATATGAATAAGGGGAATCCTATAAACAGACTCTCCAATGTGTAAATATTGGACCCGTATAGACGTGCTTTTCAATGTGAATGTCGAATCCCTATAAACAGGCTCTCCGATGAATTGGCTGAGTTACAGAATTATCATACAAATTTTCATACCAATTCAAGAAAATATTTTATGGGGCGCGCGCGCCAACTTATTTACTATTGGCGAGAAAATTGTAGGCATCTGGCTTTGAAGCTTAACAGCTCAGCAAAAAAAAATGCTAGAGTAATAAGTAGTAATTTGAAAGTTCAAAGTGTTCTGCGTTAATGAGCTTAAAGACGTTAATGTACAATTTTTTTTGGTGCTTTGCAGACTGAAAAATGTAAAAAAGTAACGAATTTCGTGCACATTTGAGAGCAGTCAAGCTTAGAGCATTTTTTTTTATAGAAGAGGCAGTGGGAAAAATTTGAAAAAAGTCATGAATATGAAGAAAACATTTATGAACAAATTGCAGTTAAAAAATTTAAGAAATAATAAAAATTGTTGCTTAAAATTACGAAAATGTACAACTATACTATCTTTAGTTATAATGAAGATATGAAAGCGATTCAAACAGCAGGGGTATCTTTTTTTTGCTGCCGACCGCTGGTGCCTTTCTTTGATCCGTTCTTCTGAACTCTTACCCAGGCATTGACGCCTCTTCTGACCGGCAGCAAAAAAATTGGAATAGTAAATAATTATTATGTAACAGCTATCTATTATAGTACAGAGCAATGAATAAGGTATCTTAACTTTGTTTACGGCAATAAATCAATCTTCCCAATAAAAATGGCTTAATCACGCATTTGTTAATTCGATTTGTTTAAATAATTAAAAATGTATGTCTAATAGCAAGTTATCACTGCTAGGAATAATTGCCGAATTTTCTTGGTAGTTGAACTTGCAAAAGAAACTTAATCTGTCTATTATAATGGCCTACAACTTCACTGTTTTTAATTTAAGTAACATAATTAATTTATATCTATTGGAATCTTTTGAAATTCTTTACAGTCTTTCAAAATTCTTGGATTTGTTGGTACATAATTCTGAAAATTATTATTTTAAAATCTCGTGATATTTCTTTAAATATTTCAAGATTAATATCGCGTCGTATCAATCTGTCGTATATTATTGAGCAATGTAAAATTGTTCGTATATTAGCAACTGCCTTTAATAACTTTGCAAATGCTTCCTTAGTGAATTACACTTTTCTTTCGGAATGAAGAATTAAATTAAAATATATATTGTTTATTTTAAAGATACAACAATCACAAATAATTATATATGTGGCAGTTACAGCTTTCTGGCGAGGAGTTACATTCAGTGAGCGAGCGAGATAGCGGAGCTGGAATCGGAAGTGGTAGTGATATTGCCTCACCATTAACAGCTAGGTCACTCAGGCTGGAACGAGTTGTTCAAGCGTTGGCACATAGTCAAGAAGAATTAAGAAGGTATGATTTAAAAACAATTCTGTAGAAACTGTCCTATTCAATACGGTTGAAAATTGGACGTCATAGTAGGAGGGATCTAAATAGTCTTAAGCTGTCGCAATTGACGCCTACATATTTTAGATGCTTAGTGTATTTACGTGCACGCTCCCTGTAAATGCAATAATAATGAGAGGGTTAATCTTTCCCTTTACCATTCACATTCTTTGTATGCAATAGTGATATGCAAAGTAATTCGACTCGACTCAGAACCGACATCTGGACTAACCTCAAACCTAAAACGAGGCGCTGTTTTCGGAATAAAGGGCTTCGGAGATTTTTTATTAGAGAGAAACAGTTTGAATTTAGAGTTTGAACTGACCGAAAATATTAATTTGCAGCGCATTTAACATTTTTTTTACGAATTATAGAGGTGTGGTATTGCTAAGATGTGATAATTTTGTGATTTCATTTTGGACCCCAAGTTTTGAAAATGTAAGCAACATTCACAAAGTAGACTACTTATTTCTTAAAGTTAAGAAACATCCCCTTGAAATTGTTTTTTGGCAAATATTTGTAAAAGGGTGCAACGGACGACAAAAATATGTCAGTACGAAAAAATAGTAAATAGAATTCTAAACAAGAAGGGTTATATGCATTTTTCCTGTGCGGGTCACATTTTCCGAGTAAACCGCCATTAAAGTGGAGGGGGGGGGGGGGGGGGTGAGTTTGATCTTGCATCCCGCACACTCTTTCTCTGGCACATATCTCGAAATGGGGCAGTTTTTCGGTAAAAATATATGGGACTAAAATTGTGGAGAAGACAGTTCTCTATAAAAATCGTTATTAAATTTTTGTTGTTTAAACATTTCTTCATTAGGGCAACCTTTACCTTGATAATTAAGGCACATTATGGTTTATTTTATATTCCAGATTTTAAGCATACACAATGTTTACAGCATCCCGTTTTACGGGAACAAACGATCAGATTCATTATGTCAGAGGGAGCTGGTGCCTCAGTAGTATACACTGGTAATAAACTATGTGTGCCTCTTTTCCAACCCCACAGTTCTGTTTCTAAAATTTTTCCTTGCCACGTTTGAATTTAATGATAGCCTTGATAATAAGGTTGTCCGGCAGCTGCGGAAGTTGGTGGAAGCCTAAATAAACTTACAGCATGACTGGAAGCAGTCATAGATTTGTTGAAGCACACGTATATGTTATTACGTGGTAATTCCGAGTTAAAAGACAATGAAATTTATTGTCACTTACATATTGGCGTAAGCCGATGGCCCGTGATCAGGCGTCAATGGAGAAACATGGTCTGAAACCCGTGGACGACGAGTATTTCCCGAAATAAGGTCACTGTTGCGTTTTGCAGAGAGGGTGCAAGAGAGCGATTCGCCCCTAGCGACGAGACAAGACTGAAGACGACGCGACGGGACTCGTTATCGTCGCGGGCTTCGGCACTCCTCGGAGGGTTCCGCCTTATCTCGGGTGCGGCCCGGCAACCCTTTCATGTAGGGCCGTGCCGAGTTCCTTTTAATGGTAACAGTTCTGTTACACCCCCACTCCCCTGCGGGGGTTTGGGTGTATATCTGGACTTTTTGTAATGTCCTTTTCTAAGTCTTATATAGTCTCGAAAAAAAAACATTTGAATAAAGTTTGCAAATTTACTGTTTTCCTCT
>CAKNWT010253139.1:0-11486 GCA_932066315.1 Andricus coriarius | reverse complement strand
CTTTTTTAATTTGTTTTTCTTCCATGATACGAAGAGGATACGATGTGGATACTTTAAGGATACGCTGGAGCGTATCCGTTCCGTTCATTCGGTCCACTAGGGCATACAATGGGATATATGGTGAGCTATAGTAAACCTAACCTCACTTTGAAAGAGAGAGCTTGAAAAGGATTTATGAACTTTTTACGAATTCTATATGATAAAAAACTTTGAAACATGTATTTTGTGTTACTTACAATTGCTTACAAGGTATAAATGGCATTTTATACTTCTTCGCCAAATTTCTTTGATTGAAATTCGTATCTCATTGACAGAGGGTCTAGTACTCGGCACGGTGCTGCCACCTACGATTATTTTTGCGCCATGAACCTCATTGTGAGAAGATCTCAGCTTTGGAACAAATTACCATGTATTTGAGATGTTTCGTCACGATATCACTTTAGGCATGACGTTTTTACACATTAAAATCAAATCAGTAATTCCAGTTTTTAAAAAAACCTATTGGTAGAACATAATTTAAATCTAGATTAAAATGTATCCTGTAAAATCCGACTTACTATACTACTTTATCATTACTTATTATTTACTTAATCTCAATCATATTATTTTCATAGATTAATTCCTTCACTGTTTGTTTCTCTCTACTATTCTAGACAACCAGCATTATATTTTATTTTATCTTATTCTATTCATCATTTAAAACTCTTTACTAATTCTACCATACATTTAACATTCATTGATCAGTGCTTGTGATTACATATTTTATTATGTGTACTCTGTTCCTCAGACAGAGTTGCTACGGAATCAGAATCCAAAATTTCCCTGACCTTTTCGTATGCATTTTTAAATCCACCCCTCCCCCCAAACAATAGAAAGACTCAATTTTCACAATAAGCTTCAAAACCGTAATTGGAATATGATTTTGTGTTGTAAATAAAGATAAATAAAAATGTTAAAACGTATTTAATAAAATCTAGCTTTGGAAAATATTTCTTATAACCTGCTCCTTCCCAGTACCCTTAAATCCAGTCTTTTTTTAACCTTCGCAGGTTATGAAGGACAGGAAAGGCCATTCATTTTGCGAAAATGTGGTAAATGTGTATGTGGTGAGCATAAAAAAGTGATCTGCTATGGCTGCCTGAATGCTGATGATTTTTTTTTTCGTTCACCAAGAGATTTTTTTCTAGTATTATTCGTTACCAAGCATTATTTTTAATAAAAATTTTCATTGAAAAGCAATATTTTATTACGCTAAAATGGAATACCAACCATCTCTTCCCTTCAGAATTTCAAATTCATCACAAATAACAGGAAATATTAAGTTGGGTTGGATCCCACTCCACGTTGTTAGTTGTGTTCTAAAACGTCACATTGTTGTTCTTGGGTTAAATGAAGGTAAGATTACCCTCTTCTGTAGGTTCACGTCCTCAACTATTTGGTTATTAATTGGTATTTTTTAGTTAAAAATTAATCTATTGCCTTGAAAATTGAACTTTTTTCAAATAAAAATTCAAATATTTTGGTTGAAATTTCAACTGTTACATTTTGTGTGAAAAAATTGGTCGAAAAAATTGGTCGGTGGCGCCATCTCTCGGAATTTGGTCTGATAGCCGCCTTGCTATACTACTAAAATATTTCAGGTTCAAGTATTTTTTATCTGGAAGAGTTTGTTTAAATTGAATGTTCCAATAAAATATTTGTTCTGCTTTTGTTTTTACTCACGAATTTTTACTAAATAATAGTAGAACTAGAATCATCAGATTCTTTTTTATGCTGGAAAATCTTATTGAAATTTAAATATATTTTACTCATAATACGTCTGAATGTAATAACTCCTTTAAATTTTGGAGTTTTACAATTTGAACAGAAATTACGAACAAATTGAATATTTAAATTAAACATTTAACTATTAGAATTTAAATAATCGAACTTAAATATTTCAATTAAACATTTTTAAATCCACCCATTCATATAAAATGTGTAAAACAAAAAAATAGAGAAATATATTCCTCCGTGAGCGCTGGCTTTTCAGCGAAAAGCTTGGCTGAGATTTTTTCGTAAGATCAAGGCGACTCATTAGCTTAGTTGGCTAGACCGTGTGGTAGATTAGGGTTGTAGGCTGGGGTTTAGGTTGTTTAGGTAGGTTTCAAATTCGCAGTGGGTGCGATTTTTTCTAGCATTTGAGCGTGCGATCATGTTTGTAAGTGACCATGCGTGCAATTGCGTGATTTGAAAAATGAATTATGTGCAGTGATAATATATAAAACATTGTTTTTTAAAAATTTATCATGATGTTACATCACCTGTTTCAAGCTGCTGTAATGAAACGCCTACCGAAGATTCTACAATGCCTGCCTCACATTTTTAAACGTATGTATGAATCCGTATTTGTTTTTGTCACTTTTCTTAGAACCCGATCTTTCATTGAGTACCTGACTGAGCAACCTTTCGTTGCTCTACCATCTTACAAAGAGTCTCAGAAGGTCCAGCCTTTCGTTGCTCTACTCTACCCACGAGTCTAAACGCGATCTTACAAAGAGTCTCAGACTGTCCAAACTTTTGTTGCTCTAGCGAAAAGCGTGTGGGAACGAAAAAATTCGTATACAAAAAAATATGATCACGATAATAATACTCGGCATTCATTTGAGATTAACAAAACTAACCTAAAGCGAGTTTTCGGTATCATACAATACCAGCTACAAAACTGTATTGCTCGAAAGATTAGGACAAAGGAGAAATATTAGTTGAAAACTGTATGAATAGAAACAGATTTGATTCCATAAGGCAAAACACACATTTATTAGATAACGACCAACATGGTAAAAGCGACAGATTTTCACGACTAAGATTTCTTTTTGATTTAATAAATGAAAAAAACATGTAATGTAGAATATTTTCTTATAATCTGTCTATCGATGAGGAAATGGAGCCATATTTTGGACGACATAGTTGTAAGATGTACATAAAGGGAAAACCAATTAGGTTTGGCTTCAAACTATGGTGTCTATGTAGTTCTAATGGTTACTTGTACAAATTCATACCTTACGGTGGAAAAACAACCGATTACGAAAACGAATTGGGATTGGGAGAGAACGTTGTGCTGGGACTATTATCACTTATTTAGCAACTATCTGTTCTTCGCGCGTTTTTTGACAACTTTTTATCTTCTTACAAGTTATTCTGTTTGCTGAAAGAGAATGGTTTTCATGCTACTTGGATAATTCATGAAAACCGCACAATGAAAACTTTGAGAAACCTCCAGAAAAAAAGTCGTAGTACTTATGATTTTTCTTTTGACAATGAACAATAATGTAGTTATTTGGATGGAGCGACAATTTTGTGGTGACAGTTGCAACCAATAACTGTACCATTGAACCTCAAGTAAGCGCAAAAAGGTACAACAGGGAAGAAAAAAGAAAGGATTCAATTCCTCAGCCAAAAGTTATAGCCGAGTAACAGTTATAATTTAAGTCTTACGTAGCAGTCAATCTTATGAAAATGGGTAAACCAGACATCGAAGATGACATTCGAGGTGGAAACATAACGGGACCAAGTGGCCAAGTAAACTTTCCTTTAAGACGAAATTATGGACGACCATCTAAAAGCGCATTACCCATTGAAATTCTATTTGATAATATTGGTCACTTGATAGTAGAGAATGCAAATAAAGCAAGGAAAAGATGTAGACTATGCAAAAACAACACTATATATAATTATACATCAGTACCATGTGTCAGGTGCATCTTTTACAAACTGTTTTGAACTATTCCACACTAACTAATAATTCTTGTTTTGCGAAAATCCGAACGTCGCGTATAAGCAACATTTTGTTATAAAAAAAACATAATTTTTTTTTAACTTGATAAACAGTTATTTGAATATATGTTTAGGAATCAAATGCAGTAAAACATAGAATTAGTTTTATTTTCTAATCTTGGCGACTAACGGGTTAAAGCGGCTATTCAGATAGTGGTGCACTATATTTCTGATACTGTAAGGGTGCGTGTTTTTTATTGTTAAAAAAAAAGTTTTGATTACTGTGCCAATTTAGATGGTGTACATTTCGAAAAAATGTACCATTAAGTGTTTTGCTCCATATGAATTTTCGGTATTTTTAAGATATTCGTTTCTGAAATATATTAAAGTTTTAAAATCATGCAATTGTGTACCTTAATAAAACCTCAAAGTATTTACCATTTAACTATTCTTTGTTTTTTTATTACTGTACTTGTTTAAAAATTATAATCAAATAGTTTGCACGCCTTACAAAAACACACTTTACAAAAATTATTTTAAATAATTACATTTTGGTCCATAATTAGTAATGAGGGCTAGGAGAGAGAGGTAATTATTATTCAAAGATGTTATTGTGAGAGATGTAATATTTCCAGCCTCTGGTCACTCCACAGTGGTGAAGCCAGCATAGGAACTTCCGGCAGCAAATCTGACTTCCGGCCCAGTCCGATCTGGGGTCTTTTCAAGGGAATTAAAAATATTCAGTTTGCGAAAATGTAGGGAACTTTGAACTCGTTAGTATGATAGCACTGAAAACTGGCAGTTAGAAATATCATGGTTGAAAACGTTGAAGATTGACTCTATTTTTTACCCGAATTCTTAGACTTCCCAATAAACATAATCGTGAAATCTTAACGATAATTTTTCAATTAACACGAAAAGAATTATCTGTAAAATTAAGTGCCTTGTACCATGTCTCACGACTTTGGAATTTGCCAGGCCGGTTGTGAAGAATCTAACATAAGCTCTAAATTGGGTCGTGTTACTGTTTTATTATGGTTATTTTTTCCTACGAGAACCTTTATGATACTTCTTCATATCCACGAAAAAATAAAAAATAATCATACAGTGATTTGTTTCGAATCAAAACCCATGCTCAGAATCATTGTTTATTGTTTTTTAAAATAATTATTATCAAATTCCATTTACCAATAATGTTGTCAATAATTTGTTATGCCAATTATTGATGTTATTGTGTACTTTAATTGTTGTATGTAATGATATCAATAAACGGTACTACAAATTATTGACAACATTATTAAGTCCAATATTTCAAATTTGAGTCATATTGGCCCTAGCGGACCGAATGAACGGAACGGCTACGCTACAGCGCATCGTTATAGTATCCACATCGTATCCTCTCCATATCATGCAAGATTCACTCATTAAAAAAGGAGGATGAAAATTTAACTTTTTGAAAATTTGGATTCCACGTGAAATTTTGCGTTAGAAAGTCACGGAGGAATTGCAATAGTTTTTCTTGCAACGATAAAAACTTTTTAAAATATAATACTTATCGACAACGTGGGCTGAAGGCGACTTCAAGCGCATACATAATCGATTAAGCAGTGCTGCTGAAACGATTATGGATGCTTGATTATGGACGCTTGAAGTCGCCTTCAGCCCACGTTGTCGATGGGTATTATATTTTTTTAAAGTTTTTATCATTGCAAGAAGAACTATTGCAATTAATCCGTGACCTTCTAACGCAAAATTTCAAGTGGAATCCGAATTTCAACAAGTTGAATGTTCACCTTCCTTTTTTAATGAGTTTTTCTTTCATGATACGGAGAGGATACGATGTGGATACTATAAGGATACGCTGTAGCGTATCCGTTCCGTTCATTCGGTTCGCTAGGGGGAAATATGGCCAAGTGACAAACAGATGTGTTGTGTATTAGAATGTCCATCAACGCGTCGAGAAAAAACTCACCATTTTCCAATAGATGGGCTAACCGGTTTGTGCGGAGTGCGAAATAATCTGAGGCAAGGATCTGTACCTTCTTTGTTGCTGCCTGCCGAAACTAAAAATGCTTTTTCGAAGGAAGCTGCTGATCAACAGATCGATGTGGAAGACAAAGAAAGTTTGTCAGCCAAAATCAATATTTCTCCATAAACAACAGAATTTTCACCAACTACTTATCTTGATTGAATTCCCAATTCGCCAAAATATTGTTCTTGTCGACGAAGCTCTCTGTTTGCAGCTGATGAAACTATTAATAATAATAAGGTTGAGACAACTGAAAACTTAGTACAGCAGGTGTAAGAAGCAAATAAAGAGCGCGATAATTACAGAACACAAAGTTTGCGCTATTTTATTTTATACATATATTTCTCATAATATTTTCAAATTCAAAACTAATATGCTAACATTTAAAAAAATTAATATATATTCAAGTTGTATAACGAATTCGTTAAATATATACAGAATTTTATTTACTTCTTTCAATCTTTTATTTTTTGTCATTGCTGTGATTAATAACATTTTTTTCACTTCTGGTTGCTCATATGATTGCATTTTCGTTTGTACTACTTGCTTTACGCTGCTCGTGAAAGGAGCCGTACACACTTTATTAGTGGTATAGTAAAAATTCATAACTAATTAATATATAGGTAAGCAAATCGAATGCGGAAGATTTCGGCGATTTTAAAGGCCCAATAATTTAGCGTGCATTTAGAAAAACTGACCACACTTGAGAGAAACTTCGTTAGCATGATACTGCAAAATTCCAATAGATCGAAAAATGGTCTAAGATATACACCGGATAAAAGGCTTTTATGACTTTTAATTTACAAGAGATCAGCATCTTAGTCAAACCAGGTCAATGGAACCACAAAATTTTCCATGAAAACATAAATTATGAAATAAATGATACATTTGTGAAGTATTAGACCATAACAAGAAAAACAATTTGGTGGATTTTCCAAGAGTCCTTTTTATGTTGTTGCTATTTTGTTATACGAACATCTAGACACTATTTTCTTGCAAAAAGCATAAGTCAAATTTTTTTGGAGATAATCCAGTGAAATTTGTATGGATTTTAGACAAATGCCCTCTCTTTCAAATGAACCAGACAAAAAAGAGAAATTTGTTGAAGAAACGCATTTTTAATAATAATTTTACAAACAATTGGAAATTGTTATGTGTTCTCCATACGCGACTGGGATAAAATTTAACACACATGTGGAATGAACTTTCAGCTTCGAGTTTCTGAAGAAAAAAAATGTATTTGATCTTGGGAGTGTGGAAAAGGAATTTTTTCCTCGCGCCACACCGTACATCGGCCGCCGGGCTCGGCGCTGGAGCACCTCGCCACGGCCACTAAACGTCGCTAAACGTTTTTTGTGAAAACTTTTGATTATTTTCTACATTTTTTGTGCGCGTAATTCTATTTTTCGATAACAATCAGGACTGTGAACATTTTTTACATGATCAGTGCTTATTATCAAGAAAAAAATGGGTCGGGCCAACGTTTGCTGCAATCCGTTGAACAAAGACGATCATTAATGCGTGACAAGTAATTTGTGTCGAGCAACGAAGAAGTGGAATACAATATTTGAAAACTGTGTTGGTTTGCATGTTTGCAAATCTTGTTGCACAGCGTGCTACTTGTTTACTTCTCAGATGGATCAGGAGCACAGTACAAAAATAAATTGAACTTTGTGAATCTTGTGAATCATAAAAAAGATTTCGGTATGAGAGCAGAGTGGAATTTTTTCGCGACTTCGTATGGAAAAGGGGCAAGCAAGTACTATCAAGAATAACCGTCAGTATCGCCACTTTTCAGAAAAGACCCAACCTTTGTGTCGATCATGTCATTGACAACAAAAAAAGTAGGGATAATTTTGTCTGTTTTTGCAGTATTGTATTTGTAGTAATTTTATTTGAAGTATCGTATTTGTTTTTTTAAGTTTAAAGTTTCCCTGACTTTGTATTTTTCGAACCTAATACCTCGTGCCTATGTACGGCACGAGAAAAAAATTCGTTTTCCACACTCCCAAGGTTAAATAGAATTTTTTTTCTTCAGAAACTCGAAGCGGAAGTTTTTTAAAAACTAAAACTAATACTTTTAGTAAGCTCAGGTCTTCTCAAGCTAAGCTACTAACATATTTAACTTTCTTAAAACGGTGTAGTGACAATAATGTCGTGCCAAAATTCTTACAGTTGAAAAACCATTTGGGAACGTTTAAATCCAAATCAATTATACATAGAACAAGTTTGCTTTTCTTGAAAGAAAGAATACAACATACCAAATTTGGCTTGCACACTACCTCCAAAAAACTATTAAAACTTCACCTTTTCCTATCAAACACTCTCAGATTTGACATTTGGTCTACATTGGACCGCATATCATTTGACCAATCGCAACGAGTTAAAGATCTTTCTACTCAAAAAAATAAAATAAAATTTGACTAATTACTTCCAGTAAGGCACGCATCATTAACTAACACAGTAAAAAACATCTCTAACCATCCTCTCAGCAATGAAATGATTTCAGCCTTATCTAAAGGACATACTTTTGCAGTAGCTCCTTCCAAAATCCCGATAGAAGAAATCATCAGTAATTTGGAATTCACAATATATACCCTTCCACCCGAAAAAGCAAATGACGTACGGCGTAAGACGGCCAACATCTTACGCCAAGCCCAACTTCCTTCCTCAAACTTAAAAAACAAGAAAAAACAGCAATTAAAGAACTCAACCAAAATGAAGTGATCATATTATTACCCGCAGACAAAGGCAACACAACAGTAATAATGAATAAAGAAGACTATAACAACAAAATCATGGACCTTCTAACTGACGATACATATGGAAAACTTAAAAAAGCCCCTACAAAAACAATAGTCGGCAAAAGAAAAATCCTTCTAAAAGACTCTAAACTTGACAGCCAAACAATATCTAAATTAATACCTACTAATCCCACCTGTCTAAGACTTTACGGACTCCCAAAAATCCACAAAAGCAACATTCCACTCAGACCGATCGTCAGCGCAATAAACTCACCAACTTACAACCTAGCCCGCTTTCTCGCCAAAGAACTGAATCATTTCACAGGAAACTCTATCACGCACGTCTAAAACTCTTTTGATCAGAAAGATACAACAGATCCACATTCAACCCCAAGATATCTTAGTGAGTTTCGACGCAGAATCTCTCTTTTCGAAAGTACCAATCTCTGGTACAATCGATATTATTAAATTCTTTGCAAACTTTCCCTCCGATTTCATACCTTTGATAGAACACTGTCTCAGTAATACCTACTGCTCTTTCAATAACCAATTCTACGAACAAACTTCAAGAGCAGCAATGGGATCTCCAATCTCACCTGTAATAGCCAACATCTTTATGGAAAATCTAGAAACTAAAACCTTTAACAAATACAAGCTCAGACCGGAATTTTTGTGCCGTTACGTTGACGAGACGTTTGTCATCTGGAGACGTGGACTAGATGAACTACACAAGTTCTTCGATTTCATCAATCAATTACACCCTAATATCAAGTTCATCATGGAAATTGAACAAAACGGAAAATTGCCTTTCTTGGACGTACTAGTTTACAAAAGATCTGATAACACATTAGCAGGGCCGGCGCTATACATTTGGCCGCCTGTGTGCAACAAAAATTTCCGCCCCCCCTTCCTCTTTTCTTTAGAAAAAAAAAAAAAAAAAATACATTTTCTACATACGTATGCTCTATTTTTAACCGCAAGAGCGGGTGTACGCGGGGTAACATCGTTTAACACTGTTCCTTGGGGTCAGGTCTCTAGCCGCGGATGACCTTACGGGGCAGACGGGACAGTTAGAGATGAAGATTTCACCTCTGGATACTTTTTTAGAGCTACCAATCTTTGTAGAATGGTATGAGGAACAGTGTTGACGGACCAGATAAAGTGATCCCAGAAGAACAGCCTTTTGCATCCGGTTCGAGATGGAATGAGCCTGACGCTGGCAAGCCGGAATCTTGTTGAGTTGGCTAAGAAATGAAGCTTTTATACCTCCAAGACAGCCGAGTATGAGAACTAGAAGATGGACTTTGTAGCCCTGGTACATCCTGCTCAGCTCGAAAAGAAGTGCTTGATATTTCGCCCGTTTTTCTTCCTCCTTTGCTGTCATATTACCATCGGCTGGTGCCGAGAATTCAATCACGTAAATGATCTTGGTCTTCAGATCTTGGAGGACAATATCAGGCTTCGTAGCACTGATACGTTGAGTGGTGGATAATGAGAAATTCCATTAGATCTTACACTTCTTCACGACGGACTCGAGTTCCCCCTGGGCATATGGCAAGATGGGATGAACACCATAGAAGTGCCTAAGATGGTAATATAACACTTTTAGAGCCGCATTATCTCTCTCTATGTACCCGTAACGTGCATACTTTGAGCATCCACTGAGAACATGTCCAAGTGTTTCTGGTTCTTGCTTACACGCTCAGCAATTAGTATCGCCTACAGGTATATTCATTATGCGCTCGCGGTAAACCAAGGTGTCTATAACGCCGTCTTGACAGTCAAAAAGGAATCCCTGAGTCTCCGACCTTAATCCAGCAGACTTGAGAAACATGTTGGACAGACCTATCGAGAGCTCTTCTCTACGTATGATGCCGTAGAATTTACCATGAACGGGCTTGTCAGCAGGTTCTTTTAGTAGAAGCGTATGTTCTGCTTCCTGTACACGACTTTTGAGCACCGAGGGTGTTAGTGATGCTAGGCCATGTGTAGTTTCGCTGGAATCAAATGGGAGGCCAAGCTCCTCTGCGGCCCTATCTGCGGCAGGGTATAGAAACCCCGCAACATGGACGACTTCATGTTGATGTACGAGCCGCATAAGAGAATCTGCACTATTTAGAACTGAGCATGCTGTAGCCAGAACCGTTCTTCGATTAAGACTCTCCAAGCTTAGCAAGCCTTGACCCCCTTTATCTCGAGGTAGGTATATTCGAGGTACGGAAGATCTAGGATGATGACTTCGATGGATTGTCATCATTTTGCGTGTGCGTCGGTAAATTGCTTCAAGTCATCGACGTTTCATTTTACTGCACCAAATGTGTAGAGCAGTATAGGAACGGCCAGCATATTGGTCGCCTGGATCTTATTCTTTCCAGATAATTCGGAATCCCAAATGTTTCCGAGAATTTGGCGATACCTTTTTACAAGGGCCGTTTTTAACACACGCACATTTTGGGTTTGCGCTTGCGGTATTCCAAGATATGTATATGTTTCTCCATTACCAAGATGTTGCATAGTATTTCCGCCTATGAGTTGAACATCCTGATCGTCACGCGATGTTGTAGTTTCTAGTCGTCCTTAGTGTAGATGGACGCAGGCATACTTGTCCAGTCTAAAGCTCATGCCAATCGCTTCACAGTACCTATTCACCGCCTCCGCAAGGATGTTAAGATCCTCTTTCGAGGAAGCAAAGATTTTAAGGTCGTCCAGGTATAAAGGGTGGTTGACCTTAAATTTTCTTCTGTTAGGCGGGCCACATAGGTAACCAGAGCTTTTGCCTCGGTGTACACTAGATAGAGGCAAGAGGGAGATACAGAAAAGTATCGGACTTAAAAAGTCTCCTTGGAAGACCCCCCTCTTATATGTGATATAGCTGGTTGGCACTTGTCTTTTATCAGATGTTATGACAAATCTTGTCCGTTAATTTAATAAATTAATAATATAATTTACATTATTAT
>CAKNWT010253116.1:0-20977 GCA_932066315.1 Andricus coriarius | reverse complement strand
GTGACTCTGAGATACCGGGCGACCTCCCAGAGTATGCAGCCTTATCCTTGCATGCGGGGCTCTACAAGTATGGACGAACCCTTTCCCTAGCTGCGCGTGGGAACAACAATGACACCACCAAAACACCAAAAAGTTGTAAATGCGGTTCAATACGATCGAACGCGCAGAGCATATGATTGGCGTGTGTGACAAGGGTAAGGTTGACGTGTATTGGAAAGGGTGTGCTGCTACTATAAAGAAAGGCTTGTGTGCTCGTGTAGTTCTGTGTTAAATAGGAATGAGACCTCAACGATTTCAAAAGTATGGAGCACATTACGTATAAAAAACTATCTTTGATTGAGCAAGTAAAACTTAGTCAATGTGTCGAGAAGGAAGTTGAAGGAAGAAGGACATTGCTGCTGATTTTGGAATACCTGCCAAGCCTCTTACTACCATTTGCAAACATCGATGGTGGAATTGATAACATCCGCTTGAAACCAAAATATTCCCTTATCTGATTCTATTGTACAAGAAAAAACATAAATTTTCAACACTCAATTAGGATACAAGGATTTTAAAGCCAGCTCTGGATGCTAAATAAGTTCAAGAATCTGAATTTTCCGAAGAAGACGGCGAAAAGTTTCTCATTGACATTTTGCCTGATTTGCTGGCAATATATGCAATAAAGGATATTTTCAATACAGATTAAACTGTACTTTTTTCAAATGCTTATCAGATAGAAATTTGAGATTCAAAGAAGATACTTGTCATGGTGGAAAGAAGAGTAAAGATCGTGTCCCGGTTATGGTCTGCGCTAATATTTCTGGTAAAAAAATTTAAGTTATTGGTAATAGGCAAATCATAAAATCCGCGATATTTCAAAAGAGTCAAGTCTAGTACTTTACGAGAATGGTAAAAAAATCTGGGATGACCAGTTTACTATATGAAGACTGGCTAAATAAAATTACCGAAAGTGAATCATAATAAGATTTCTCAAGGCTTCGGAATAGAAAAGGGGGTACCTAATTTGAATGTATTGGATGCCATTTTCGATTTGTATAAAGCTTTGACTGATATCACTAGTGGAACAATTGTGAATTGCTATCTGAAGGCTGGCTTCGTGAAACCTGAAGTTGAAAATGCTGCGATGCAAGAAGAGGACGAACAATCTGCGGATGGAATTTCTGATTAGTGGACTGATCTACAAAGGAAATTAGAATTCACAGATATAAGTGTTAAGGAACAAGAACGTGTGATATCTGATGACTTGAATGATGCTGAGGATCAGGGTGTAACACCACCAACGAAATTCAGAGATGCTGAATTTGGTTACGCAATTTCTCGTAGGTTTGTTTCTGAACAAAGTGATTTGCGAGATACTATCTTTGCTGCTTTAGACATAAATGAAAAGTTATGGGAAAGAAAAAGTTGCATCAAACAGAAGAAAATGACTGATTTTATTTATTATTCTGCTATTTGCAGCATACTAAATAACCCTTTTTAGAGCCAACAAATTTATTTTTACGAAGGATCACTTCTCGTTCTGCTCATTCTTCTCCATAATAAGAATTAATTTAATATCAGATAACCATACTTTTTCCTTTTCCTGATTCTTTCAACCTATCACAATTTTTATGTTTAGTTAAACTTTTTTTGGACATTTAATACGCGCAAAAAAAAGTTTCATACAGCCCACATCGGAAATAGTTTCACCTTTAAGGGCATGTGATACTTCAATCGGGTTCAGTTCCCCCGGGTTTTTGTCCACAAAACTTAAACATTTTTTAAACTGAATTCGGAGTTGCTATAAAATAGAATAACGGACGTCCCCGAACTCTTTTTTAAGGGATAATAGCAAAAAAATATATTCTGCTAAATAAAATTTTTCTGTATATGCACTATTTGGAGGTTAGGATCGGTTGTCAAGTCTCATTTTTTGGATTGCCTACAAACAAGCTTAGTTCCGGGACATTTGTTACTATGTTTTATTACTTGTCCGAAATTTTCGACCAAAAATATTGTGTATTTTGGAAGTAAAGCTGCGGGGAGAATTGTAACACACATAACCTCAAAATACACACATATTAATCAAATTTAGTAAAATGAAATTTTTTAAAATTATTCCACAACAGAAGAGTTCGGGGACGTCCGTTAGCATGTTCGCTATCATTCCCCAAATTTTGTAGGCAAAATGTTTATTATTGTAGGAAAAAAGCCGGGGGAACCTAACACTGCTAAAATCGATAATTTTTTAAGTATCACATGCCCTTAAGAGAAATTTATATTGCGTTCTATGAAACGTGTTATAAGCGTATTTAAGCGCATTATTTGTAACCATTAGCCTTTAAGGTATCTCTGATTAAATTTATGTTTTTGGTTCTGAATTTTGGATCTGAATTTTTAAGAATTCTGTAAAATAAACCTGTGACCAAATCAATTTTATGGCAATTAGGATCATAAGAGTTCAAATTTAGATAACGACCAGACCAAGTTTTCTTTTGATAACAATCAATTTTTACCAAACTTTCACATCTAATAACAAGAAGAAAAATAGAATTGAAAAAGACATATTTTTGAGGCAGTGGGATTCGAGTTTCTCCATAAATAAATTGGCAGATGCAGGTGAGAGGCGAGAACCCATCTCTTAACCACTTTCTCTATACAAATGATCTAACATTTTGTCCAAAATTTTAAATAATGTTGTTGAAAAAAAAAAAAAAATTAAGTTATGTCGTATCCCTTCTGATTACATATAAGTTTCTTAAGATGTAGTTTCCACATTTAATAACATTCCTACACCTGATATTCTAGACTGTGTGATTTTAAGATGGTCTGAGATATTTGAATCTACTGACATTCCACTTAATTACTTTTTAGATTGCATTGAACTATGTTTAAATTCCACCTTTGTCAAATTTGGTGGCTTCAGTTGTAAACAAGAAAGTTTTTTTTCTCTCTTTATATTTACTTGTCTTAAATCATGTTTTTTTGCTTCCTGTTGGATTTTCATTCTGACCTTATTTTCGATTTTGAACTTGTACCAGGTATGTTTGTTTTTTTGTTTTAATGAGACAAAAACCTTCTCTGTCTTTTAATTGAAATTTCAATTTTTATTCATTATTATTTATTCTTCAAAATATTTATCTGCAAAAGTGGCCATCTCATCGGTTAGTCCTCGAATGTAGGCGTCCAAGGCGTAATCGGTTACCGGTTTCATCATCACTGCCGTATTCTCGGTTGGTGACGTGAGTGAATCTTGCATTTTATTAAAAGTTTTATCCCTTACGCTGTCCCTGGCAATCCCTTTCAATTCACTAAGGGCTATCTTTACGAAGGAGGTAACGCAGGTTTCATTCACGTAGCACAATCCCTTCGCTACATCCGGCATAAAGTCCTTCAGGGAGGATTTTTAACGTAAAAAATAGGAATATGGAAAGTACATTGTTGCAGGGTCATCTCCTCCAATTCAGATGCCATAGCCACACTCATGTCAATGTCTGGAGCCCCGTTGTTTTGAATTTTTATATTAAGGGATGCATCCCCGAAAAGAGGGATACTTCTACGTGGATCGTGGTTCAAACTTGTCTCGCCATTCGGCATTATTTATCCTTTAGTTTCGAACTAGTTTTGCTCAAGGCAGTCGTTGAGAGAGTCCTCAGTCAACCTTTAAATAAATATTTTTTTTTCAATTCTCAAAAAGACTTCCTCAGAATCATACAATTTTTTAAATTAAAACGTTATGGGATAACGTGAAGGCTGCCTTATTACGGTGGAGAATTAGTTTTCCCTGCCCAAGGAGAAGGCGAGTTGGGACCTGGCCGCTGTGAGAAGGCCAGGAACTCCAGCGGAAGGCGACCACCCGGAAACCACAACAAAGACTTGAACTATCGTGTGAAGGGTTGAATGTTACCAAGGTATGCTGACATATACGGTGTCTCTAAGATACTAAGCGACCTCTCAGGGCAAAATTCACCTTATCTTGAAAAGCAGGGTTCTGTAGCGGTTGCCTAAATATTTTCCCAGCTACTTGTAAGAACAAAATCAGTTCTTTCAAAAATCAAAAACAAAACATCCAGAGGGATTCCACAATGACCCCTCTGAAAAAGCATCTTCTGCTGTTAAGATGGAAATTACCAAAGTAGCAGTGAAAAGCCAGCATGATAAAAGTTACTGGAGATGATAGCTTAGATGTAGACGATGAAGGAACGCCCACCGTGCCAGATCTAAGTCGGTCATGAGTGCAATAAAAATGGATGCTCAGCGATCGATTTTTTCATTTTTCACATGTCGTTCGCCAGCACAATGGAATCTACACCACATTGTAGAGGGAAATTAGTGCATTCAGAAAATCTAACCGTGCCACTTTCCACCCGTCGAAGTACCCCCGGCACAGTGGCCTAAAGGGGGTAATTGAAGTTAACTAAGTGGGAAAGTCATTCAGCACGATAAAAAAACCTAAATGAAAACTCTAAGCCCTCTGTAGAGGAAAAATTTGCCGTGTCAGGACTCAGGTGTACCGAAATAGGCGGCACGGGCATTTATTTGGAAAATTTATTTGCTTCGACTGCAATACCCTTCACTTGCAATGACGAAATTTTCGAAACGAAGCATTCCAAAAGTTTGAAAAAATATTACATGTATACTAAACGATTAAGAACATATTAAGACATGCGGTAAGGGCCGGCGCGTAATAGGGTGCAACGTGTGCGGGGCACACAGGCGGCCAGGTTTGGCTCTGGGTGGGGTGCGGCCAAACTACACTTAATATAAACGGCACCAATAAGGGTTTGGTTCAGTGGTCCTAACGGACAGCAACGTTTTCTACTGCGCAGGCGTCGCCGAATGGTAGAGTATGAAAGAAAGCTGATGTTCTCTTCGTCACTCCTTCTTTACGCGACGCCTGCACAATTGAAAAAGTCGCGTTCTGTTAGTACCACTGGCTTGGTCGTTACCAGGCTCTCTTTAGTCTTAACGCAATAAAGTTTCTAAGTAGGCCTATGCTTGTGCCTTTGTCTTCAGGGATGTTCCCCTCCATTTTTCCTAAATTTTTATCTGGAGCACATTTCTTTCCAGTAATAAATTATTTCTCGGTTCACGAAAGTAGAACTAGGTTGAATAACTTTTCTTTTAATTGTTTTACTCAAAAAATCGTTGAATACCGAAATATGCATAATTGTATATGCACTCCTCGACACACTCTAAAAAATGTTTGATTAAATTTATTAAGGTTTTGTTGAATCAAATAAATAACTCCATTGCTATACAATTAAATAAAGTTTGGAGACATTTCCTCGCCGTCCTTGCTATATTTGGTGTCCTGGAACGGAAATTCGATTTTTTGTTAAATAATTCATCATTTACATGTAGCCTTATTACGATCTCTTGTCTTGAGATTCATGTGATCCTCACATGAATCTCCCGGAATCTATTAAAATTCTTGAAGGTTTAAGTAAGTTTTCCACTGAAAAAAGAACTGACGAAGCTTTCAAAGAATATCTAAATAAAGCTACACGTTTAGCAGCAGATTTAAAGGTAGATATCAAGTTTAAACCTCAATTACCCCACGTATTTTAGTATACGTTGTTACCTCACGGGGGTCACAAAGACCCGGTCCGTCTTCTCAGGTTTTGTATCTCAGCGAAAAATCGGTTAATTAAAGTCAATTTTTTTTGACTGGAAAGGCTTTTTTGTGCTCTAAAAGGAACTGCTAAACAAAAAACTGTACATAAAAATTGTAAAAGTTGTATCACAATTTAAAAAAAAAATTGATTACAAAATCTTCGAATAATTTTTTTTTTTCAAAATACCACGCTGGAAGCACCAATTCCCGTTAGATCACTGAAGTTAAGCAGTGTTGGACGCGGTTAGTACTTGAATGGGTGACCGTCTGATACTACTGCGTTGCTGTTGGCGGTCGTGGGTATGGTGAGCCCACACTTGTAGTTATTTACTACAAGAAACTATCCACCTAAAAAACACTACCCGAATCGGGTAGTGTCACGCTTACCCCTAGAGGCTCGCCGAAAGGGAAATAGCTTAATGATATACATACATACATGTAATTCTGAGTCATATGAAGATAAAAGTGTTTATATGTAGTGATTTTAAAAGCTCAAGAGTCACACTTTTAGATAATATAGGTCACATAAGGATCGGATTTAAAAAGTATAATTATTTCATTAGGTGAAAATTGCGAAAAATTGCGAAACGTATAAAATTATTCCTTGACACAAAATTATGCAATATTTACAAAATGGGGTGAAAATTTAAAAAAAAAACGAGGAAATGCATGAAAAACGGTTAATTTATTTAATTTTCGGATATACATTTCTTACTTTAGTGTCCGCAATATTGGCACAGTTTTGCAGTATGTTCATGGTACCACGTTTTGCAATGTGTTTGCAGCACTTCGAGTGTGAGAACGCGTCTCCATTTTCGTCTCTGGAAAATAAGAAAAATATTGACTTTTTTCATTCAAATTTCTATATGAAATAGTAAAATCCAACAATAGGAGGAAGAAAGAATGACAAATTACTCATTTTATATAAAATAATATTTTAAATATTTTCTTATATTCACAACAAATACACAGTACATCATTTATCTATTTTTTATTATATTCTCGACAAACATACATATAAACTGTGCAATGTTAATCACGCCTGATTTGAACGAAGCATGCACTTACCAAATGCTTTATTCATCCTGTCAGAGTAAAAGTAATTGATTGATATCACAATTTCCAATATTATATAATACAGTCTACGATAATGAAAGAACTTGGCGTAAAGTAATTTGCGCATTTGTGATTTCGCGAAGTACAAATGGACAAATACAATGGACAGAAGCACAAATGCAAGAAAATATAGATAAATGATGTGCTGCATAATTGTTGTGAATATAAGGAAATATTAAAAATATGATTTAATATAAAATAAGTAATCTGTTATTCTCTCTCCCTCCTATTGATGCACGTTACTATTTTATAAAATTACATATATGGAAAACTCATTAAAAGCCTTGTTGCATAGTTGATTTTTTATTTATTTTTTTCTGATTCCCCGGTTTTAAGTTTTTCATCTAATATCTATTATATATTTTCCCCCTATTGTATGAAGAAGATCTCAGAATATTGGCAATCCTTACAAGAAATGTTTAGGGGTCAAATTATGTCCTTATATTTATCTCTTTATAAGAAATCGTACATTGTATGCCTTTTACTGGGGCCAATTGATTTTTCTCAATCGGACAAGAAGTGAAAGATTTGTCCTTTGTATTAGCTACAGTTTTTATTCATAATATATTTCTATAAAACAAATATTTATATTTTTGAAACATCGAAAACTACGAAAATCTCCATTTTCACGTAAATTTGATGCTCGCAACATCTAAAATTTTTGTTTAAATCTGAAAAATACGAAGTATATTATCTTACCCATGCAAACAAACTGTCGCCATACGGCCGGCGAAAAATAAAAACAAGTTTTTTGTGAACCACCCTAATATATATACAGTTTTTGTCTGACCCATCTCGAATCTTCCAAGACCCTCCAGTTACTCTCGTCCACCGCCCACACCAGAGGAGGTCGAGGCATTTTGGAGAGAAGTTTACGAAGTCCAGCATCCACTGAAAGAACACTCGAAGCATATAATTATGTTCAAGGAGATGTGCAGTGCCTTCATAACACCTTGTTGCCCAATGCCCACCTATTACTACCGAGAAGGTGAAAAACGTATTAACAGGCATGAAGAACTATTCCGCTCAGGGACCAAATGCTATCAAGACCTTCTGGTGGAAGAATTTTCCTTCAACCCACCAGCATCTGGCCCGCATTTTCACCTCAGATCTAAAGTCGGAAAAGCCTATTCCGGTGTGGTTGGTAGAAGGGCGCACAGTGCTCCTGCCGAAGGCGGGCAACTTAGCTGAACCTAAAAATTACAGGCCAATAACTTGTCTGAACACACTGTATAAGATCTTCACAGATATCCTAAATGATAGGATTGTTCGGAAAATTGGACCTGTGTGGCGATAGATGTACGAACAACGTGGCTCAAACAAAGTCGTAGCAGGATGTCGGAATAACCTGCTCATCGATAGATGTGTCTGTAAAGACGTAGCATTCTATCAGCGTCACCTATCGATGGCCTGGATTGATTACTGGAAAGCTTTTCATTCAACCTCCCATAGACTTATCATCTGTCTATTGGAAAGCTTAAAGGTTCATCCAACCATCGTTAGGTGTATAGAGAGATTAATGCCTCTTTGGAACACCAGATTTATATCTCATCTGGAAAACATCGTGTGATCACTAACAGTGTCACCTTTCAGAGAGGTGCGTTTCAGGGCGACACCATGAGCCCTCTCCTCTTTTGCCTCACATTATTGCCTCTATCTCTCGCACTTTACCATTCCGAAGGGCACCTGTGCGGCAAACCTGGAAATCGAAAGCATAAAGTCACTCATGTATTTTACATGGGCGATCTTAAGATCTATGCCAAAAATCAAGAGAAACTACATCTAGCTCTAGACATTGTCAAAGAGTGCACTCAAGAAATCGGAATGAAGTTCGGGTTAAAAAAATCGCTAACCAATTAGGTCAGGGTATCTCTAGGTTTTCGGGGTCGCTGAATTCGAATCCGTTGTCCGTTTAGTCTCATCAGCTCAGGGTCAAGGTCAGTTCAATGTCAAACTTACCAAATTAATTGCTAACCAAACAAATCAGGGTACCTATAGGTTTTCGGGATCGCTGAATTAAGATCCGTTGTCCGTTTAGTCTCATCAGGTCAGGATCAAGGTTAATTCAAGGTCAAACCAAACGGATAAGGGATTTGAATTTTAGTGACCCCGAAAACCTATAGGTACCGTGGCTTAATTGGTTATCGATGAATTTTGTAAGTTTCACCTTGAACTGACCTTGACCCTGACCTTATGGGACTAAACGGACCACGGATTCGAATTCAGCGATGCCAAAAATATAAGACCCACCTAGTCTGGTCCGTGTTGCAAGGATTTAGATTTTGTGGTCCTGTGTAATTAGATAACCATTAAAGATTATCCAATCACAATCAAGCGTTAGAAACTCGACAGTCTATATGCCATCAACGTTCTCCTAAATTCGGTAGAACTTTCTGCAATTTTGAATAATTCACTTGAGATCAGTAGAATTGTCCTGATTTCTAAAGAATTCTCTTGAGTTCAGAAGAATTTTCCAAAAATCCGCAAAATGCCCTTGAATTCTTCAGAATTCCCTTGAATTCAGCAAAATTGAAGAGAATGGTCTACAATTCTTTCAAATTCAGTAGAATTGTCTTCAATTTAGTAGAATTCTCTTAAATTAATTAGAATTCAGTAGAATTCTCCTGATTTCTGAAGAATTCTCTTAAATTCGGCATAATTTTCTTGCATTTAGTAGGATTCTCCTGACTTCAGCAGAATTCCCTTGAATTCAGTAGAATTCTCCTGATTTCAGAAGAATTCTGCTGATTTCTGAAGAATTCTCTTAAATTCAGCAGAATTTCTTTGAAATCCGCAAAATATTCTTGACTTCTGTGGAATTCTCTTGAATTCAGTACAATTCTCTTGGATTCAGTAAAATTCTCTCAAATTCAATAGAATTCTCTTAAATTTGGTAAAATTCTCTTCAATTCAGTAAAATTGTCTTAAATTCAGTGGAATTTTCTCAAATTATGTAGAATTCTATTGAATTTCGTAGAATTTTTAAATTTTTAAATACTCATTTTTAAATACTCTTGAATTCATTATAATGAGCTTTGATATCTCTTGAGTTCCTGTGTGTTTATCTATTGAAATAAGCAGAAACCGCCACAAACCACCCCTAATATATTGATATAAAACCTGTATTTTGATTGCCCACATTGGACCTATGCGTCAATGCGTGTAAATTCGTGAAGATGGTATTTCAATTTTGAATATTTCTATACGTCCAAATACGGTGCAGAAGTCTAAAGTCAGCGAATACACTTGAATGCGTCAGCACGCAAACGCTTCAACATTGGTCAATGCGTCTGAATTCGTGAGAGTAAAATGCACGTTTGAATTCGCCCCAATGCGTCAAAGCGAATTTCAGCAAGTGTTGATTTATACAATTTAATCCGTAACAGAAAAACCAACGTGCGGGGCAAATATAATTTTTTGTAAATGTTTAGTACCTTGTCTCGTAGCTCAGTGGCGAGTACTCTGGACTGATACAAGGGATCGCTGTTTCAAGTCTCGACGCATGCACTTTTTATTAATTTTTTTTCTAATTGACCTTGACCACGCATTCATATGAATTCACACGCATTTAATTCGCACTGTCTCAATTCATCTGAATGCGTCTCAATGCGTTTGAACGAATCAGAAAACGGGATTAATGCGCATTAAAAAAATGTTAATTCGCCCCAATCCGTATCAATTCTTCTTTTTTTTTGCTGGGCACTACACAATCTCTTTTGTGTTCAGCTATTCTATCTTTTAATCTCCTGCCCGTTTTACCAATTAAAAGCTTATTGCAACCCTTTCAAGTGATACAATAAACGAGACCCGACAAACAATCAATACTATCGAAATCTTTTGTATTAGCAATTAAAAATTTATCTAAATAAGAAACATTGCTAAAATACACATCTGTATTGACACATGAATTAAACCATTTTTTCTTTTTACTGCCATTATTATAAATTTCAAAAATTCTTTCTTCAATAATTTTCTTAATTAATTGCAGAGGATATTTATTAAGAAATAAAGTAGTTTTTAACTGATTTAAATTTTCTTTTTTATATTTTACGTCACTCAGCTTTATACATCTATCTATCAAACCTTTAGGCAGACCAACTTTTGTATGATTGGTCTGGTGGTTTTTTTAATCGTGATATCTAAATAATTTATTGTTTTATTTTCTTCCAATTCTTAAGTGAATTGAATTGAGGACTCTATAGAATTAAAAATATTGATAAAATCAAAGATATTGTTAGTTGGAATTATAGTTAAAATGTCATCCACGTGACGCTTATAAAGAATCGGTGTAAAATCCAAGAACACAGGCGCATAAAAAAAACTTTTTGTTCTGAGTCTTGGATGCCAATATGATATTCCCATTAATTTTTTTCCCGCTGAAACTGTATCCGCAACTTTTTTTACGTCTGCACGTCAGGATTTTTACATATTCTCATAATACCTTAACCTCGAGATACCATAACTCCATAACCTCAAAACCCCGTAACCTCATTTAGTATAAAAATCTGTTTCGGGAAAACAGAACAATTTCGTGAGTTTTTCTTGTGGCACATAGTCATGGGTATGTAAATCTATAACCCCAAAATCCCACAACACCATAACCTTAAAAACCCCTGCACTGCGTTAACCCATATGCCATAACTCCTTAACCCCATCATCCTATTCTGTGTAAAAGTCCGGTTTCCGAAATCATAACAGTTTCGTGACTGTTTCTTGTGGAATACAGTCAGGGTGAATATAACCTGAAACCCTTCAAAACCTCATAACACTTTCATTGCATTTACTTTGTTTTTTCTTTAATCAGTAGAATATTATACGTCTGCTATCCTTATCATAAACAATGGTAGTCACCCATCATATTCGAGTTTCATGTGACTAGATTAAATAGTTACATTTCTTTGATGCTATGGGATGGTGGTCGTTGTTTTAACGGAATGAAGGGGTTTTAAGGTTATCTTGTTGTAAGATTTTGTGGTTATAGAATTACTTGCTCACCTTACCCATGACTATGTTCCACAAGAAAAACTCACAAAATTCTTCTGTTTCCATGAACCAGATTCTTCTATTAAATGAGGTTACGGGGTTTAGAGGTTATGGAGTTATGGTATCACGCGGTTAGGGGATTATGAGATTATGGTGTTATAGGGTTACCAATTGGGGGGTGAAAGTGGTATGGGGTAAATGATTTGACCGGTTTTAGGGATTTTTCGGGTGGTTTTTGAGGTTATGTCAAAATCCTGACGTGCAAAGGTAAAACGGGTTGCGGATTCGGTTTCAGCGGAAAAAAATACATGGGAATATCATATTGGTATCCAAGACTCAGAACAAAAATTTTTTTTTGTGGGACTGTGTAATGAAAAGGCTCTATTTTTCACGTCTTCTAACACCAAATTTGAAAGAACCGGAGACAGAGATGACCCCATAGGGCATCCCGATAATTGTTTGTAATATTTATTGTTAAAAGAAAAAACCATACTGTTCAACAAAATCCGTGTAGCTATTAAAATTTCATTTTTTGTTATCCTAGTTAAATTTTTTTTTAATTGAATTTCTCCTCTATGCAATCCAAGGCAAGATCTAACGGAATACTGTCGAACATAGAAATAACGTCCAATGATAATAATGAATGATCTCACGGAACCACAATGTTTTTTAAATTTTCTTTCAAATCCCAACTATTTTTTACTACCCTCCCAGAAATTTCCCATCGTTTTGATATTTCAACAATTTTATTTTCAATGGTTGGAACCAAATTGGTTTTAATATTTTTATATAAAATATAATTTTTGAGTAAATTTTTCACTGTTGATACATAGTCAATACAATTTGGGGCCACAGTAATATTGCCATTGTCGTCATTAAAAAAAATTAAATCTTTGCATTCCTTTTGAAATTTATTAACCAAATCTATTGATTTATCTAATTTTTTAAAACTTTTCATTTATTATGATTTGAGATTAACTGGGTAACAGTTTTTCTAATTTCTATTTTCTTCTCCTCTTGATCTATAGTCTTAATGCAATTTTCAATACTTGCTATCACGTTATTAACCGGCAATTTATCAACAGTGAAAGGAACTCCAAAATTATTACCTAAAGCCAGCGTTTCTACAACCTCATCTGGGAATAATATTCATCAGCCCCAAAAACCACCCCTAGTCGAAGGTAGCTGAGACAGGGTCCAGTAAATGTACTAGGGGTGATTTGTTGAGGTTGGTGAATATCATTGTAGGGATGGGGATATCAAGTAAAGTTTTGAAAAGGTGTCTGGGGTAGTTATCTTAAATTTAAAATTTTTTGGCTGCTTTAGTAGAAGGCAGCTGAGATGGGGTTGGTTAAAGGTACTTGGGATTGCTTTTGGGGGCTGCTGAATATTACAATGTGAACGAGGATATGAACTAGAGTCAGGGGACGGTATCTCAGGGGATTTTTTTAATTTGAAATTTTGTTGGCTGTTTTAATTTAATTTTAATTTAATTTATTGAGAGAAAAGCTAGCGTAATATTAAAAATCTACATTTAACGACATTAATCAGTTGTAAAAAAGTAAATAAGTTCATGTGAGTATATGCTATACGAAGTTACTTAAATCTTATGTTAAGATGGCACTGTGGGTAAACTTGTCTTAAGATATAAGTAGACAAAAGAAAAAAGAATAACATTATCACATCTCATGATAGAGAAACATAAATATATAAAAAATGTTAATGGAACTGAATATAATAGAGAGAGAAAACAAGATACAGGCTAAGTCTACAGAGTTATATTAAATAAAGGTGTACCCATTGATTTTAGAAATTCTGAGAACATATTTGTGAATGTATATACTGTAGGCGTATTACGAATACACTGAAAGAAATAATTCGACGATACACGCATAATTCTGGTTATTCCAACCATAATGTATTGCTCAGCTACAGCCATACGGTTTGCGTATTTTACCCATACCATAATTGCTGAAGCAATATTACTGCTTGTGTCATATGTTTCAATAGATATTTCCAAACATAAGATGTCTGTAGTAGAACGAAATTGTACGACTGCGTCAGACAGAATTTGGTTGGGGTAAATCAACCATATGCAGGACTGTCTCAGCTACTTCTCTCGTTGAGGAGATCTAAGCATACCGTTCGGATATTCTAATGTTATGTATTGTGTTTGGCTGCTTCTTACCCTCATCTGAAATTGTGGGAAGTTTGACTTAGTTATTGTCTCTTTAGTTTATTCATTCTCGGAAAAGGGGCTGCACCTGAAATAAAACTGTAAGCTCTGCGCGTAGCTCGAAGGTCAGCGCCGAGCAGGTAGAATGGAACCTTTTCCCACGACTTTATACGTAATTGGATCAGGAATTTGTTGTCACTTTATAATTATTAATTTTCTTCAAAGTTCAGTTCAAGTTGACCCTTTGTGGTGAGAGGTTCCATTTTGCGAGTGTGAACGAGTCTCATGTTGGAATGTGTGTGCCTGCCATTGTGTGGATTAGTGTATGATAATAACGAGTCTCATGTTGGATTATGTGTCTCTGCCATTGTGTGGATTAGTGTATGATAATAACGAGTCTCATGTTGGATTATGTGACTCTGTCATTGTGTGGATTAATGTATGGCGGACTGGTTGTTATCAAAATATTTTGAACGAGTCTCATGTTGGATTATGTGTGTTTGCCACTGTATGGATTGAGGTATGGCGGACTGATTGTCATCCCAATACTTATGCATTCTCTCATAAGGTAAATTTTGACATCATTTTGTGATCACTATTTGATTTTTCGGCTTTTTCCTCCACTCATGGAGTGGTGGTCTTTTATGCCATAGAATAAACTCTTTCCTTTGCAACTAAAATTTGGTTGTGGTTATTTGAACCCCAATACTCAATGAAATTATGGTCTCATAATATTAATAATAACGAAAGCACCTGAGCATCCTGACGTATTGAATACACAAAATTTAAATATCATTCTTAAGATCCAATAATAAAAGGTAAATAAATGTTAAATACAAAATTTATTTAGCAGTTGTTTACAGAATAACACAAGCGTGGAGTTATATATTTGCAATATTTACAATATTTGCAATATTTACAATATTTGCAATATTTACAATATTTTCAATATTTACAATATTTTCAATATTTACAATATTTTCAATATTTACAATATTTTCAATATTTACAATATTCTCAATATTTACAATATTTGCAAATTTTAAAATATTTGCAATATTTACAGTATTTGCAATATTTACAATATTTACAGTATTCACAATACTCGCCAATTTTAAAATAACCATTCTTGAACATTGGTAACGGGCTCCTGTTTACAAATCAGTAAAAGTAAGCAGGCCCTATATTAAATTTGGGCCCTAATTCAATTTTGGACCCTATGTCTATTTTGGGCCCTGTATCGATTTTGAATCCTATGCTCATTTGGGTCCTATATCAATTTTGGATTCTATACCAAATTTGGGGCCTATGTCAATTTTGGGACCAATGCCGATTTTGGGCTTCATGTTAATTTTGGGTCCTATTTCAGTTTTCGGCCCCATGTCCATATTGGTTCGTACGAAGGACGGACAGAAAGATAGGCGGACACCCGACCGAAGCTAAGGGTTTCTGCCTGGGGCATTTGGTTCCGCAGACTTGTCTCGTTAGAGACTTTTTCTGGTTCTATTCATGTAGTGTCGCTCTCCAATGTTTATATTCCCTGTGAATCTTAGCCAAGTTTTGAGGTTGGTGTCTCCCCTTGCCCCTGGCGTGGCCGGCGGGGCGCCAGGAATAAGCGGTTTTCTTGCTTGAACGGGGGACCTCCTCCCTCTCTGGTCGACCAGTTCGATCTTGACCTTTGCGAGGACTACAGTAATTTAATAAGTCTTTTCTCATTTTCTATCTTCGAGTTTCTGTGATTATAATTTTTTGAAGTGATTTTCCCGACTCGGTCGTCTTCTGGTGTTGTGGGAAGTGACGAGTCGGAGGACTTATACCTCCAGTTGCGTCGGGATCAATTGTTCTGGAGGAGCAATCGTGGTCGTCACTCCCGGAGCCTACATTTGACCTAATTTTTCAAAACAACTTTTTGGGCAACAACTTTTTTTGGGCACAAAGGGAGTGCTGTATTGGATCGGCTAGGGGAGTCGTATCCTGGATTAAATGGATACAAGTTATTTAGAAGTTAAGGATCACGGTGATTAATTGTCTTGTTCATTTTCGTTGACTTTAACATGACTGAACCTGATTTTTTCGCTACCCCACGAAAGTCCGTCATTAATTCAAAACATTTTTGGTCCTTCGAGCCGGATTGTGGGTTGGCGAGGGGAGCATGAACTTCAAGTAAGTTTTTTGAAATTTTAAGGTTCTAGTAGATTATTTGACGTTTTGAAGAATGCAATGATATTAGTGTATTTCGAAAGAGTTTTTTAATAGTGAAAAGATCTTACGTATGTGGAATGACATTTTTCTGTGAAAAAAGGAACACATTTCAACATGGAGCTTAAAAATAGACTGAGATTGCAAAAAATTATGTTAATAAAATATTCCATGAATTATAAAGAATAAAAGTTCATGTACAGGCTTATTTGTTATCTCATTTTTGTCAAAATTTAATACTGTCAGAATTTTGTTAATTCTTAGTGGGAAATTTTGACATTTTGTGTTTAGCACTGTACAATTAAAATTTAATTTTGAAGATAATTACTTTAAAAAAATTAATAATAATAATAATAATAATAATAATATTTACTCGTTAAGTTATTCGTATGTTGTGAATTGAAAACTATACAGGTTTCGATTCTTATTTCTTGAATATTTAAATTTTGTAGGCTCTTAAGGTTTCGAAATTTCTTGAAATTCGTAGAAATAATTTAATCTTTTGAAAATCGATGATAAGACAGGAAAGTTTTAGGAAGAGAAATTGAAAAAAAAGGAAAGAACATATTGAAAAGATACGAAGTTTATTGAGATATTTCTGCGAAATTTATTATTCGCATAATTTTTATAGTTATTTTCATAGACATCGATTTTGTTTATTGTTTCGAAAGACTGGAACAGTCTCCATCAAGATTTATGTTTAATTTATGTTTGAAAGCATCTTTTGAATCTCTGGGAACTTGAATTGATAAAATTGATGATGCATTGTTTCCAACATTGCAAACGCCTCGAGACAGGCTCTCAGGTACGACAAAACTTTCTCACTGACTGTGTGATTGTGCTCAACATTGCAAAACGTCTCGAGACAGGCTCTCAGGCATGAGAAACAGAACTCACTTATTATGTCTAGTTGATTACTACGATAATATCCTCTCGCGTAAATGCCCTAAGGTGCTTGTAAACATGAATTTCATATGAATAAATTCTGACAAGACAGATAGATGGAAAAGCATGCATCCGGCTTGACACAGCCGGGTGCCATGTGAGAGCGCCGACCACGGCCATGACTGTGTCGATGGAGAAGCACGGCGTCTGGCTTGCGGCGGCTAGTCGCCCATTTGCGGTAGCCTAGCCCGAGGCAGCCAGTCGCCGTGTGAGAGCGCCTACGGGCTACACAGCCGGATGCCATGTGAGAGCGCCGATCAAGGCCATGAATGTGACGATGGAGAAGCATGCATCCGACTTGACACAGCCGGATGCCATGTGAGAGCGCCGACTAAGGCCATGACTGTAACGATGGAGAAGCATGCGTCTGGCTTAACACAGACGGATGCCATGTTAGAGTGCCAACCAAGGCCAGGACTGTGACTTTGACTGGCATGCACCTGGCCGGACGCGGCCAGATGCTATGTGTAGCATGTACCTCACTGGACGCATCAGGTACTATATGAGTGCGCCGTATAGGGCCTGCCTCTGACATTAATTCGTTAAAACTGAAAGCGATATTCGTTCGAGCATCAATTCATACTGATCGATCTCAGTTTCTTACAGGGTTTTTGAAAAATTAGATTTATGAAAATGATCTGTGGCGTTACCTTTCACCCACTGAACTTTTGTTCAGACTCCAGGATGTTTCCCCGAATCTTAGCAATTACAGTATCCAAGGTCTGG
Source organism: Andricus coriarius (assembly GCA_932066315.1). Classification (NCBI taxonomy): domain Eukaryota; kingdom Metazoa; phylum Arthropoda; class Insecta; order Hymenoptera; family Cynipidae; genus Andricus; species Andricus coriarius. The sequence goes on along the minus strand of CAKNWT010253116.1, from coordinate 3,233 downwards.
AGGTTGAACATTCCAAGTTCTTCTTTTCCTTGACGTTCTGAAATGTTTCCACTTCCTTTTCATATTACAAAATGGGGATTTTGGGATTGTGTTTTTGTTAATAAGGTTGATACAGATCAGAACCCTACTGAACAATGCTCGCCATTAGAACTGTTGAACTTCTGAGGGTTCAACCATCATTGATAACTTGGATTAACAATGTTGAAACGAACGTGTTTGCTGCTCAGCGAGATGAAGTTGCCCCCGGAATTCTACGTGGTCGGACACAACTGCCAAGGAACCATATTTAACTGATAACCAGTTTGATGCTGCCGAGGCTACTTTCATTGAGGTGCGGGGCTGCCAGTGCGATGAACGAGCACGTGTCGACCGTGTCGCGAACCTCTCGGCGTTTGCAGTGGATCCTCCAGCAACGGTCTCTCGGTCATATGCGCAGAGTCACTTGCCCAAGCTCAATCTTCTAACGTTCTCAGGGCGACGAAAAAATTGGGAATCCTTTCGTGATCTCTTTCGTTCCACGGTGCACGATGGTGCCTCACTCACTCCGGTGCAAAATTGTACTACTGGAAAGGAGTGGTTCAGGGTACAGCTAAGAGCGCCCTAGATACGATTCCGACTATGGAGGCCAATTGTCCGGCGGCCTGAAATCTTCTCTTAAATCGCAGCGACAATGAGCGATTGTCACTGCACTCAGTGGACAGAACTGGACTCGATCCAGCGGCCGATTCCACTCCATAGAATAAACAGTACATTAAATCCGAACTCAGCGATTCACTGCTGCCTACTCAGTTGACAGATTAAAATTTTTTACAAATTGAAAGACCGCAATGCGCGTGGATGCGCATTCTTAAATGTTCCGATTCAAACAAAATGTATTGAATCGATTCTTTTCTCCTGGGTGCATTTCGATGAGTAGGCTTTTACATCTGTCAAACAAAAATAACAATCATCGATATGATTCTGAGGTTCTCATAAAGAGTAGGAAAAGTGAAGTGAAAAAGACGATCAAGATCTCCTCGATGTACTGAACTCACTTTAATCCCACAAGTTGAACTGCCACTGTTGTGTATCCAACTTTTTTCTTCATTTTTGGGTTTAATCCAAAAATGTATCTCGTAGCCTTCTCGCACTACAGGAGACACTTTTTTCTCTGTTTTTGCTGGACACAAAAACGGAAAACATAGCAAAAGCTATCGGGATGATTTTTGCAACTGATCTCCATTTTGCAATCGCTGCAAACTGAGAGTTGAAAAAAAAGGTAACTTACTAACATGGAATGAAGGTAGCACGGAGCGCGATACGAACAAGAGCAGAGAGCTGATGTATGTGGCGTAGTGGAAGGGATATGCGCATGCGGCATGCTTATTTTTTCCCGAAAAGATGCTCAGTGTCACTTTTGCAGCTACGTCGCAGCACATGTGTGTTACAAAAACCTCAAGTACGTGTAAACAGTCTAACTGGCAAATCTATTTAGTGAGGGAACGTTTCTGCCATGTATCTTTTGAACAGTTGCAGCTGGATATTCAGTTGCATGAATACAAAGTTTTTGGTAAAATCATTTTTTGTGTGTGCAGAAAACTACTCTGGGAATGATATATCTCATTCCTTCAAACACATAGGTCACATTTTGTTGAACAGTGATTCTCGACATAAAAACAAATACAATCGCACACGTGGTTGCCATGCACTTATTTGCACAATATGGAACCCCTCGTTACATCCTTACGGATCGCTGAGCAAGTTTCGTAAGCAGAATAACGCACAAAAGAAGAAAAGATATTCATATTGCAATAACAATAATTCTTATTGTTAATAACAATATTATTTAAAAAAATTATTTTTTGCCAAATCATCTTGCTAAATCATCTTTAAATCATCTCATGGTTTATATTTCATCAAGAAACTTTTGTACCAACTCGCGATTGTTATTGTCATTAAGAATATTTTTAATAAACAGTCATCTATAGCAATTTTACGTGTGAATAACGGTTTTTTGGTAATGATTATTTTAATACATCTATATAGTGTATCTGCAATAATTCTGATAGATAGTGACTTCTCTCAAGTCTTTTCTTCGGAGGAAAAGAAATAATATTCGTAAAATGTCAAATTTTAACGTTCTTTTTGTTTAAATGATAAATTCCACATAGTGAAATTACAAAATCGGGCCTGAAGTAGTTCGGCATGATTTAATTCTGCACATTAGAAAAATTAAAAGTCGGTCAAGAATTGTAGGCTGTAGTGGATTCTGAACAATAAATTATCAATTCTTCCCACTGTGTAATAGCTCTCTGGAACGTAGTCATATCGTACTTACCGATTAAGTCAAACATTACACGAAAGAGTACGATAATTGGGATAGGTTACTACCCTTCTCGATGTTCGCGTATAATACATGGGTATACGAATCTACCAACTTCACCCACTTTGAACTAATATATTAAAAAATTGAGAGTATGTCCAGTTCCTTTCCATCAGATGAATGGCTAGAAGTCTATGGATCTTATCTGCGCAATTCAGTAACTAGATCTAACCAAATTCAGAAAATTCCCAGGTGCGAAATTCGGTCGGATGCCAGAGATTGACCATCGGCCCAAAGTCGGTCCTACTTTGGTAACCGATCTACGGTAACCAGAGTTGGACCGACTAAGGTGTTTTCAAGCTGCCATGGTCTCGCCGACTTTGGCAACCGACGTCGGCGGTGGGCGAAAAGCCGACTGTCGGCCCAACTCTGGCCCAACTTCGGGCCGACGATCGGATAAAGTGTGGCAGATCGGTCGGTACGACCGCACGAATGCGGTCGGTCCGACTCTGTATACAGCAGTCGGTTAACCATAAGTCACCTTTATGCACCAGATAGTCGGTTAGACCTTGGCCCAAATATAGGCCGGCCGTCCGACAAACGCTGGTTCATGGTTTTAAAAAGACCGTGAAAGTACGGTCCGCCCGACTCTGGGCAATAGATGGCCCGACCATCGGCATAAAATTGGCTTTTACAAGTCATCATGATGCGTCAATTTTAAATGCTCATTAAAAATCACATTTTATGTCATTATCAAAAGTTGTAAAATAGCCTAAAACGCGAAGAAACAAAATATTACACGAAGAAAAATTATTCATAGTGGGCGCAAAAAGAAAAATGTTTGAAAAAAAATTGTTTAACACTAGAAGTACCGGGATTTTCTGCCACCTTTGGTTACCACGAGGGGTCAATTGAACCCTACCTGCGTTGG
>CAKNWT010253113.1:0-16254 GCA_932066315.1 Andricus coriarius | reverse complement strand
GCTCACCACACCCACGACCGCCAACAGCAACGCAGTAGTATCAGACGAACGCCTTCAGTCGAACGGACCTCTCTATCTACCATGTGCCATAGACAACGAGGTGCGATCGAAGTTGAAACTATCGTTTCGAAAAATCTCTTTCTATCGTATATGGTAAACAGAGAGGGACCGATGGTTTTCCAACAACAAGTCGTACATATCGTTTCAATCGATGAGACCCTCTCTGTCTACCACAAACGATAGAAAACGAGCTTTCGAAACGATCGTTCCGTTTTCGATCGCGCCTCGTTGTCTAACCACATGGTAGAAAGAGAGATCCGTTTGACTTATGGCATCGGAGTCCCACCCCTGTTGCACTAGGACTTTCTAACGGCCTGTTCATGTCTCTACTTGCCGGTATTTAGCCTGCCTGCTGAGTGAAAGAGATGGAGAACGATAAGAATGGTTTTCCTCTTTCAGTCTTATGGACTTTCTACAGGCAGACTGCCTGCCACTACCGACAGAGAGGTGGATGAAAAGGCCTTAATTTATTTGTTTCTGCCAGTTATGTATGAACGCTGATATCTCTGCCATGCGCACTTGTGATTCCTGTGTATTTTTAGGTTACGCGAACCCAAGTGATTATCTTCAAACAGTGATGCTAATAGACCGCGACTTTTTGAACTGCGCAAGCGTTGCGCAGTGGATATTCGAGGGCTCAATCATTCTCGTCATTCACGCCGTGAATTTCACGGTGACTCATTTACGCGCTTTGACGCGGTTGCTATGAAAACAATAAAAAGTTGTAGATGGCAGCACCTCGATATAGGCGAGAAATAGTTAGCTATATATATTCCGCGTCCCCACTCTTGACCATTGCCGCATCTAGGTATAATATCTTTGTCTGTACTATCTTAAATTCTTGTACGTTAGATACGCAGTAATATCACAGTAAGTGGCCATGTAAATTACATCAGGTATTACACTTTCCCATCCCTGCTTAGAATTTTCTGTTGGAAATTTTCCGTCGGAAACTTTGCATTGTCATATCCGATGGACTACTATTTATCTTTATAGACCGTGGCGATGTTTAAGAGTTGTCAAATTTTCTTGGCAAAACAGCTGTATTTGCATAATTGTTCGTTCAATTGCTCATCCGAGCAAACTATTACAGATTTGCAAACGAACAACGAAAGTAATCCCTCGGTAATTTTATTTTGGGTGACGCTTTTTGAATGTCAAGATTCGATGTGATGCTGGTTGCAAGCAGACGATACGAAGTTTACAAGGCCTTCGAGGTAAATATTCAGAATTACTCACCAAACGTAGGTGTGCGTAGGAAACACTTATGCAATCTCTAATACGGCTGTCCGTCCGTTAGCATGCCTAGCGCAAAATCTATTATGTCCTCGGATCTCATCTTTTGCATGAAGATGAGTTTCGAGTGTCTAATTTAATGAAAAATATTGCGGATCCTGATGAAAATGATCATAAGGACGTTAACGCTTTACAATAACTCAAGGCAAATAATTATCCTGAATCTTTGCCTATATGTTTCTTAAGTCTACAGTATTAACAATATTTACATTTTTACCAAATTTACGATCTCGACCACATACTCACAATGTTTATAGTATTGCCAAGAGCGCAGGTTCGGGCAAGTTCAGATATGTAAACGCCGCGCATATGCCATAAAGCACCGTGTAGAGGAAGCGTGTACACGACTCATGCGCCACTCCCCACCACTACGAAATGACACTTTCCATTTCATGGATATATAGGTCGTATTTTGTTGTACAGTGTTGTATAACCTGTACAAATATGTACAGCAACTTAAGCAAGAGCCCGTTTTTGAATCTATGCATGAACCTTAGTTCAGTCAGTAGGTAGTTTGAGCTTGCGAAGGGTCGGAACAAGACCAGACTTGGCAATTATCTTCATTTTGGGGCTCTATTATTACTATATTTATTTCAAGAGGTTGTTATTATTAAGACTAGTCTGGTTCATTTGAGTCCCGCATTACTGCGGTATAACCTATTGTAATACGCCTTTATTTTTAAAAACCCCGGTGAAACAGAGACCTACTCACGGCTCCTCCTCTCTTCCACAGTATCATTTATGTCCTTTAGCATGTGTATGTATTCCGCCCGACGACTCAACTTCACTGGGTATCGACCTGCGAACATTTTTCTTTACTAAGGTGGGCTTAAAATTCCTTTATGAAGTTTATCACATCCAGTGATAACCCGCGGCTGCATCCGCCTTTATTAGAAGTACACTGAATTTCAAAGCAAAAGTATTTTTATACAAAGTTATAAAGCATAAAATTCTCTGTCACTTTTATTCTAAATATATTTTCTCTGATTAATAGTTTACGAATCATGGCAGACCTCCTGGTTCCTTTGGGTATCCTACAAAGGTCTCTTAGAAAATGTTCTTTAAAGAATATATCAGGGATCCCAAATAGCCCTTACGAAAAGAAATTAGAGGGAAAAAATTACACACCTGACATTATTTTCCTATAATTTGTTTTCGTAAGAGAGGAAACGATACAGGAACCTGTAAGGGATCCCGTAATAGAGTTTTCAGTTGGGAAGCTATTATCTATCAAGAACGTAAATATTTAATGGCACTAGCATTATACTTAGGAATTATATACTTACACTCCTTTTAATCAATGCGAAACAGGGTGGGTAAGCTTTTTCTTTGGTTGCCGAAACAAATTAGAGTAATTGCTAATTAGTAATCTAATTTTTTTACCTTGATAAGGTTGATGTATGAGCACCGAAACGTTGGTAAATATTATAAATGCTTTCATATTGTTATTTGGTAATAATAAAAATATAGACGAAAGAAATAAAATAGAGAAGGAAGGGGATTTGGTTGGTTGCCTTCTCATTTTTCTTTCCTCTTTTTTATTTTTGTCCAAAGAAACACATTTTTTTGTTTTAAAAATTATAATAGAAGCATTTTGCGGTGGTTGTCCAAATTTGGTCGTTGGATTCTTGTTTTATTTTCAGGAATTCTGTACATCAAATTAGAGCAGTTCTTAAAAATTGTTGGGTATCAATACAGCTCGGTGCCGTTTGAATAACAAATATATGTGAAGCGAGATTTCTGAAGCTGAGGAGCAACAGTGCATGACGTGGAGATGTTAGTTAACCATTTATCCCGTCCGATGGCATTGTTTCACATGAAAAAGCCGTCCTGTTAGTGTTTCAAATGTACTTTCTGCTCGCGCCATAAGGTGGAAAAGAAAATTATTTGCGATGTGCGCATGCTCGAAGATTGTGTTGATGCCCGTGGGTAACAAATGGCATGGGAACTACAGGCATGGGAAAAAATGTTTACAATGATCGATCAGCAAAAGGTATCAATTAAGTCGATGTTTGGAGTACAGTACACTCCCGCTAAGTGCAAACTCCGTAAGCTCCACTTTTTGCCATTTCAACTCCACACGTATATTCACGCACGCTCCATTGTGTCTCCCACTTAAGCGACTGCGAGTGTCTGCGCATGTCCCAAAGTGCGAGCTTCAACGCAGCGTGGTTATACGACGGAGCAGAGTGGGTGTAATCAATAAGTGCCGAATTCTTGGAAGTATACTCCCCTACAGCCCCCCCAGACTGGCAGTTAACGGGCGTGTACTGTATTTGTGGAATTGGAAAGGTGGATGGGGTGAAGTGCAATGATGATGCGATTTTTATGCCCTGGCGAATTTTTCGTATAGGAATTAATTCCGCATCAATCTTAACTAATGCGAATCATTCCGAAATTATTATTATTGTTATAGTGAATACCAAACCAATCCGGACCCACATTTTAATCCTTTTTAATTCGTGTGCTCAATCCAATTTGATCCAAGGTACATTTGGGCACACTTTTCAATCCCTCTCAATCCGTCCACCAACAACCAGTTCAGCGAGAATCAATCCGAAACCATTCCAAGCTCACCTCTCCCTCCTTTTCAATCTGTGCGTTCAGTCTGAATGAGAATGCCCGACAAGAGAAATCCACACAGGATCCTGACGGGATATTTGCAAATAATCTTGCCAGCGTTAAAATATAAGTTAGCCCGCACATTTCCCGCTATGGTAAATATTGTGGAAATATTAGTTGGAATATTTATTAATTATAATAATGTGTCATTCTACAAGAAAAGGTACCACGTAGGTCGATCTTAGTTTAGAAGATACTCGCGGTTTTGTGAACAAAGATCTAAATTATCGATTTTGGGGTTTTTATAGGAAATCATACTTTAATCTTTGCTCTTTCTGTTCACATTATACCTAACTCCCGTAAGCGATTGAAAGTGGGCAATTTTTGTGTTTCAACTAAAAATTTAACACGTGCCCTTATGACACTCATCAAATTTAGACGCGTTTTTCTTGAAAAGTTGGTTTTCGAAATTCCGTTCTAGGCTTAAAATGTCGGGAATTTATCCGGCTATTTGCCCATATATGCTACTCAATACCGATAAACTGGTGCCTTTTCTTATGGAAACGCATATTATGATTGTAGCGTTAGTTTGAAATTTAAATTGGAACAACATTTAAATTTTATGGGTATTTTAATTTTTTAGTTAAAAGCTTCAAAATTTTATGTTATATTTTAATAATTAAAAGAAAATTCCTTGGAACATGTTTCATACGAAGTACATTACATTATAATTAACACTTTTTTTAATAGCTTATAACTTTTTGAAACATCAATGCTTTACATAAACTGTTATTGATTACTATTTTATGCACATATATGGGCTTATTTAATTTTTGTTGTTAGAAAATGTTGAAGTGTATATATCAATTTGATTAAACATCTCTGATTATTAAGAATTTGAATGTTTAATGACTTGTTTACATTAATGGAAATATAAACTAAAGTTCTGTACGATTATGTAATTACTTCTTTTAATTTGTTTTTGGAATTGGTCACATTTAACATATAAGCGAAACCCTATACGCATTTAAAATAAATTTTTTAAAGTCACAATTAAACTCTGGTCCATTAAATATAACGACAAAAGTGTTAATGTGAAATTTGTGTAGTTAATATTAAATCTAACCGATAAATTTGAAACAAGTCAACGAGGAACAAAGATGACCCTGACATAGAATTAGATTCAATCAAGCGGAATTTGTTTATATAATTTCTAGATGGTATGCTATGCCACAAAAAATCCACAAACTGTAAACCTTGAGAAAAAAAATCCTAAACAGCGGTGGAAATAATATTTTTGAAGTTCTTCTTGTTTTTCATGAAAACAGATACTTTTAGTAAAAAATATTTAAGTAGCAAAATGTTCGGCATCTTATTCTGTACGAGTAAGTTTGTTTGGACTTTTTTCTATATTTAGCCGTTTATCTAAAAAAAAGAAGGAAATGAAAGAACGCCTTTTTACACAAACATTCTTTTCTCATTTATGAATCTCATGAATACTTCTCCCGATACCATTGAACCCAGTATGTCCTTATAAGCATTTCGCAAGATTGCCTACTATCCCATATGAAGAAATTTGCGATAAATTATCAGCCTAGTTCGTAAAATTTATTCATCCATCTTCATCTTTAAATTTGGTACACTTAATTTGGTGCCTGAGGGTAGGGACTTCATGGAACGCTCGCTTTACATGTGTACAATATACCAGCAAAGTTTCAATAATTGCCCCTAATGTTTTTTATCGAAGAAATGCTTTCATCGACTTATGTTAACTTTCTGGGATAGTTCTGAGTGCCTGTATTTGCTGCTAGTTCATAACAAGGTCCTTACTATTACTGCGTCGACTTTTTGCCTGCGATGAGAGAAAAGGGTCAGCACTCCTTGTAATTTTTTTACCTTATGTCTCACACAATGGTCCAAATTTGGAATTGACTGTTCAAAATCGGCGAGAGCTTACGATTCTGAACGGATTTCGATGTTTTTTTTAGAAATCTCAGCATCAAATACACAATAATGTTTTTACATTATTTTTTAAATTTATCCTTATGTTATTTATTCAATAAGTAAATAAACTGGAAAAATGAGACTTTTTGATAATTTTATTTGTTATCACAGAGGAAAGAACTTGAGTAAAGTTTCTGTGCATCAGAATCAATGCAGGTACACTTAAGGAACACAAATAGATAGTATAGGATTGCAGATAATTGTTATACTTGGATATATTGTTGGATGAGGAGCTCAACAGCAGAAAAATTTTTTTGTCGACTAAAAGTGCTCAGGTATTTTATAGAAATCATACATACAGTGAATTATAACCAAATATTCAAAATTATTATTCTTATAAACGGTTTAATGAACAAATACTACATTTTTACATCTTTTTAGTGGGTATATATTGTTTTTCTCATCAAGCCAGTTCCAAATATGTTTTAAATTGATTATTATTAATCACACGCATTTATAAATATTAAATATTTGTCATTGTTAATAATAAAAATTGTAAACAAATTTCAAAATTAATCATAGGTAAAGAGAACAATCATAAGCAATGATTGTTTCTCTCATAACAAAATTTTAAATATTTTTTTAATTGATTAATTTGCACACACTTTTATAAATATTAAATATTTCTTATTGCTGTTAATGAAAGTTATAAATGAATTCCAAAATTAGTCACTTTCGCGTAAAAAAAATGCTTTTTTTCTCCGAAAAATTATTCCAGGCAACTGAGTAGTAATATTCCGTTAAGAAAATATATCGCTGACTCTTGGTTGTTATTGTTGTTGAAAATTATTAAATATTCATTTTTGCTTTACTTGAATTGGTAAACATATTTTTCTCAACAAAAAAAATTAAAAATGTATTTTAAAGTGACTGATAATCATAGAACATTATGAGAATTAAATTATTTTTATTATTAAGTACATAAATTATGAACAAATTCAAAAAGTAGCCACTTTAAGTCATTACAAAATAATATATATTTAATGACTTATTGGTAACATTCACAATTAAGAATAAAAGACACACTGTATCTTAGTGGAAAATTATTATTCAGTTGTATAGAATTGATACATTAGAAAATAGTATGATATGCAACAAGTGCGGAAAGTAGGCAGTTCCAAACGAGTTTAAAGTTTGCTGTACGAGCCGGAAATGAGCCGAATATGAGCCGATGGCAAGTACAGCAAATTTCACAATAGTTAAAACTGCTTTGTTTCTGCGCCTATTACACACAATATTTTTTGTAACGAATGCATGGAATCTTCAATTTGAGAAACAATAAAAACGAGTTTAATTTATGATTTTTTTTTAACTTTTAAAAAATAAAAACTTGAAGTGAGTTTGAAAAATATGTTGACAAAAATAATTTAACGCTTCCCTTTACTCGGGCTAATTTTTTATTCTTTTTTAAAAAATTAGGAATTATAGAACAGATAATCAATAAAAATGTACAAAAATGAAGTACAGCTTCCCTCAATTTCTTACTCTAAATTTTAGTGAAATAATTAGAGAACTTATGAACAGCAAAATATAGAAAAATTGAGTCAACCTTTAGTTTTTTTTACGCTGGTGAATCTTTGTCGTCTTTTACAAATTTTTGAATAGTTATGTTTGAACAATATTAGAGAACAGATCAACAATTTTTTTTTTGAATTAATAGCTGTTGTTATTAATTGTGTATCCTCTGAGTCACAATCTTTAGATGTGGATGCCCCGATGTTTACCTTCGATTTGGTTTTGGAGCACTTTGGTGATGGAGATTCATCCTTAGTTCTTTTTAGTTATTGAAGGCGGTTTTACATTTAATGATTTTGTTACTTGATTGCATATATTTCTTTTATTGTTTACCGAGTCTTCTACGTAACCTTCATCAATCTGAATGGATTTCCACCCACCATAAAGTTTGAGAGTCGTTAAGTCGGCTCCAGAATCCGCAAAAAGTGTTGCTAAGGTGCGTCGAAAGGTGTGACTCGTATAGCGTTTAGGGTCTGGCAAGTTTAAATAAGTAGCGACCTGTTTCGCCATATTACCAGATTTGTTGATGCCAATAACTTGATGCGTACACTTGCCATTCTGATAAACAAATTTCAAAATTAATCATATGTAAAGAGAACAATCATAAGTAATGATTGTTTCTCTCATAGCAAAATTTTAAATATTCATTTAGAATTCCAAAATTAGTTACTTTCGCGTAGAAAAAAATGCTTTTTTTCTCCGAAGCCATCAATCGTAAATGTTTGCGCAACATGCGTTTTGGTTTTTGGTATTTTTATTAGCAAATGAGAGACAGGGTCCTTAATATAATTTATCATGATATCGCAGAACTCTCCCGGTAAGAAGAGAAGAATAGAGAAAAATTAATATTTTCAGATTTAAACGAAAGAGTGTGCATTATTTAATTTGTTTGAATGCGCTAATTTTCCATCGGAAGAAGTGCCCAGCGAAAGAATAGGTTTATCTCCGAAACTAATTCTTTTGTATTTCCTTAACGATTGCCAGTTGTGTTGAGTTCCATGCAGGCGAACATATTTTCCATTTTTTTAATTCCTCTTAATGCGAGCAGTAGACACACCTCTCGTGGTTATTTTTAATTCCATACTTACATGATGTATTTTCGACTAATTTAATTCTTTCTAATCCGTCCACAAAATTGCATGGTTTCTATTCCTCCGTGTGCAACATAAATTTGGAAATTTCAAGTTTTTTGTCATGGTTATTTTTAATTCCATACTTACATGCTTTATTTTCGATTATTTTAATTCCTTCTAATCTGTCCCTTTTTTGTCTATTTGTGCAACAGACACACGTGTCACATGACAATGATGATGCCAGTCTAACTCAACGGGCCGTTGTAAGAAGACGCGTCTCTCAAATGTCAAAAAGTAAAATATTATTTTCCCAGTCAACCGGTGTTTTTGCGCGGTTGTTTTATAATTGTTTTTCCGTACACGCTCAATTCAAGTTCTTTTTCAAAATACCATTAAAAAATTAACAAGAATCTCTGAAGAATAAGGTGTTATCCAAGTTCAATCATCTTCAAAGTGACATTACTTTCTTTCTTTCTATTCTTTCTTTTGCGTTCCTCCACTTTTTAATTCCTCCCAATACACTTCCATTAAATTTTTCTAAGTCGATTAAAAGAAATAGGTTTTGCTTTTTTTTCTATTCGTTGGTGGAACTTTCGATGGAGGAAAATTCACGTATTAATGGGAATTCAGATTCTGAATTTTTTTGAATTCTTTTCTTCTTACCGGGCTGCTTTTCGAATTCCAAAGATTAAAGCAACCTGCAGATAATATAATAAAAATTGTTATTAATACTACTAATTATTTAATTTTATCGATATTCATTATGAATAAATGATCAAATAAATTAACACGTAGGTCGGTCCTAAAGTAATCCCTTCTATTTATTTACATTGAAATTACAAAGATACCTCTCTCTGAAATCCATGCTTCCTATTTATTTCCATTGAAACTATCAAGTATAAAAGATAAAAAGAGTAGAATGAAAATAAGAAAGAGTAAAAATTGGGAAGCATAGAAAGCATTATTTTTGCAGCGTCCTTAGCAGGGGGATCGCTCTCCTAAGAAGGCCTGTAGAATAAATGTATCATGAGATTTGAAGACGGCCGAGTGGACGCGCTGGCTGCACTTTTAGGCCGAAGATTATTCAAATGCATGGGGAAAATACCAATTTAATTTATTTTAATTGTTAAAGTACGTTTTTTGCATATATTTATCTCGGAAAAATATTTTGTAGCATATTAAATATCCAATAAATTAATAAGTACTAATTGAAAGTGAAGAAAACATTATTTTGATGATTAAATACGAATAAACTTTTCACAGAGTGCCAATAATAATTCTACAAAGTAAACATTAAATTTTAGCATTGACATATGTAAATATTTTAAACTGTGAAAATAGTAAATTTCAATTGAATTTTATTTTTATTGACATTTATAATGTTTATTGAAAACTGAAATTAACGCTTAATTGAACTAAATTATAAAAATTTATACATTTTTTTTAAATCTAGAAAATAATTTATTTTGTTTCGTTATAAATATTTTGAAATAATTTTCAATTTTATCTTAAAATTAATTTTTTTAAATGAAAAATTGTTTCAATTTTCTCAGAAATCTTTAAAGAAAAACTTCTTTATTTTCGTGAAACCTTTCGAAACCCTTAAACAGTTCCTTTTTTTCGAAACTTCAAAAACTTCATTTTTAAAAATAACTTCTTGAAATTGTTTCAAGTTAGAATGTTTTTCTAAATGCTGCTAAAAATGAAAAAATGGCTTTTAAACCTTCCAAATTCTTTTTCCACAATTTTCGAAACCTTTCGAAGTATTTTCAATTTTTTTTCAGTTTTATCTTAAAATTAGTTTTTCAAAATTAAATATCATTCAAATTTTCCCCCGAGTCTTAACATAAATTTTTTATTTTCTTGAAATCTTGCAAATTTCTTAAAAACCTTCTTTTCAAAATCTTCCAAAATCTACATTTTGTTTTAAATTTCTTGAAATCGTTTCAGGTTTTAAATTATTTTCGAAATTTTCCAAAACTTCTAAATATCTTTTTAAATAATTAGAATTTTTCCTGATTTTTTTTCTTCCAAATTCAGCAAAATGAAAAAATTGCCTTAAAATCTTCCAGAAACTTTTCTGCAAATTTTGGAAATCTGCAAAGTTTGTAAATTAAAAAAAAAACATTTTAAATTTCCTATGCATCTTTAGAAATTTTTTTCTTCGAAATCTTTCAAAATAGATTTTGTTTTAAATTTTATGAAATCTTTGCAAATTGAATTGATTTATGAAATCTTGCAAAATTGAAAAATTTTCTATATTATTTTTTGAAATTTTAGAAAATCATTTCATATCCTGCAAAACAAAAAGAGTTTACCAAAAAATCTTCCAGATTATTGTTCGTCAGTTTTCTAAATCTTATGAAATCTTTTTAAATGTTCTCTTAAAATTAATTTACCAAATAATATATTATTTAAATCTTCCCAGGAATTTTAAGAATATTTTTTTATTGTCTTGGAATCCTTTAAAAGTTTAAACAGCCTTTCTTTTTGAAATTTTCAAAATTCTTCATTTTTTCTTAACTTTTTTAAAATTGTTTCAAGTTGGAAATTATTTTTGAAATCTTTTCAATTTTTTTTTTAATCTACCAAAAAAAATGGTTTTAATATCTTCCAGATATTTTTTCGACAATGTTGGAAATCTTTGAAAATTTTTAAAACTCTTTTTCAATTTTCCCTTGAAATTAATATTTTTAAATAAAAAATCATGTATAGTTTTTCCAGGAATCTTTAGAAGACAACTTTTTTATTGTGTTGAAAGCTTTCAAAACTCTAAAAAGCTCCTTTTTTCGAAGTCTTCAAAAATCTACATTTTGTTTTGAATTTCTTGAAATTATTGTGGAAATTATTTAAAATTTCTAAATACAGTTTAAAATGTGTTAGATTTTTTCTAAAATATTTCAAAATTCTGCAAAAATACAAAAAAATCTTTTTCGAAATCTTTAAAAATCTACATTTTGGTTCAAATTTCTTGAAATCGTTCCAAGGTTTAAATTATTTTTGAAATTTTTTCAAAGCTTCTCAATATCTTTTAAAAAGAGTAGCATTTTTCCTAAAAAAATTTTTAATTCTGCAAAATGAAAAAATTGCCTTAAAATCTTCCACATACTTTTCTGACAATTTTGGAAATCTTTCGAAATGTTTTGAAATCTTGTTCAATTTTATCTAGAAAAGTTTTTCATTCTCTTGAAACCTTTCATTCTTAAAAATATTCTAAATTTTTTCTTGGAAATCTTTAAAAATCGATTTTTTTTTTAATTTTATGAAATCTTTGCAATACTTCTTAATATTTCTTAAACTAACACATTAATTTACTGAATAGAACATTATTTAAATTTTACCAGGAATTTTAAGAAAACTTTTTTATTCTTTTAAAATCTTCAAAATATTAAAGGAAAAATATTCAGCGAAATGTTCGGCAAAAGTCTCTCCATTATTCTCGTTCATCAAGAAAAAAAACTTGATAAAATTTCAGTCTAAAAGCCTCAAAACTTAATTCGAAAGCACGAAAAATTAAAAAGTCCGTTTTTATAATATAAAAAACACCAAATTTCACATTTTTGACACTTTCCCAATGCATTTGAATACTTTTCGGCCTAAAAATTGAGTTTCGGCAAAAGTTAAGAAGGTATAACTCCATATATTTTTTGTTATTCTTACCTTCGATGCTAAATACTGCTAATCAGGAGCTTCGGTTAGGAATATTGCACGTTCCTCTGGTGACAGATTTTTTGCTGACAAATCCATTTAATTTCCTTTTCAAAAAGATATTTCGTTTCCTATAAGTACCATTGTCAATATTATCATTGGTTTTTATGATACTCTTCAGCATTTAATAGCAAGGCCACAAAGTCGAATGTTTTAAATGTTTTGTTAATTCACCGAAATATGCCAACAATACGTTTTGAAATAGAGATTTCACTCTTTTCTCATTTTTCCGAAGCATAATCTGATTGTAAACTGACAGATTTCGATTGCTTGGGATATAAATTGTTTGTGGTTTGCTCAGCTACTTCACGAACCTCTGGTGGTGTCTGATCGACGTCGCTACCTTTAGATTCACTCATTATTTCTATTAAATTAACTACCGAACTTCGAAGCAAAAGAATAAAGCGGTAATTTGACAGCACGCGCGATCAGCTGATCGTAGTTGTTCGCACACGATCAGCCCCCTGCATCGGCCGTGTATGTGTATGCAGTAGTAGTTCTCTTACGATCCGGAGGTGAAATGTCGGTGAAACTAATATAACAGATGGCGCCCTGATCAGGTGGTCTGGCTGTTGTATTGAAATTCATTAAGAAAAAGCAAAAATAATAAAAAACTTAATGCTGTTTACAAATAAAGAAAAATAAATATATGAAAAAATAAGAGTAACTATGACTAATAATTAAAAGAAAAAGTCATGAAAATATGTAGTTCAATATTGATAAAATATAATTTTGAGATTCATTTTTAGAGCAGTTCCAATTTTATATTTTTATGATTTAATTTTCCAAAATTATTGATTTTATTATTTGTTCGAGTTTTAACAAATTATTTATTTTTTAAATTATTAATGTATCTAATGAAAAAACTAATAATATTTAAGACCTCAATGACAAAAATATTTAAAACATATACATGATCAGAAGAATTAATAAAACATATATCTCTCATATATCCTATATGACTATAATAATAATTCAAATATGTAAAGCTATAATTTAAATTGCATGGTAAAGAATCTTTAAACCTTTAAATTCTCAGCAATTAGAAGTTTTGCAGGTAACATTTTTGAAAATTAATGTTAATGGTAATTAGAATTTTTGAAGGAATAATTTTGTAAAAAGTAGTAGTGTGTGGATGGGTATATAAGTATTTTAGATTGATCTAGAATTCTCGTGTTATTTATTCAAATAACACGTTCATTCCGCAACTCTGCTCCGACCCAGGTTCTTTTTATAAACTATTTGTCGCCAAACTTTTCTGTCCTGGCATACTACTCTAGCCTCCTTCACGTCCATTCATTTTTTCATGCAAGTTCTCGTGTTTTTATGGCTTCTTATGTCTCTTCGGATTAATGTCTCATTCACAGACTTTATCCATTCTTTCGGCGGTCTACCTCTGGGCATTCTGCCATTTACTTTACCTTTGTACACCTGTTTGGTCAGTCGTTCATCTTTCATTCTTTCAAGATGTCCGAACTACCTTAACTGATTTCTTTCCCATATAGCAACTAGTGTCTCCCCTGTACCACATTCTTTGAAGATTATCTCGTTTCGGACTTTGTCCATCAGTGTTTTCCCGTCCTTTTCTTGACATGTCCATGTCTCGCTACCGTATAGTACAGCCGGTATAATTAAAGATTTATATACGGTCATTTTAGTTTCTTTTGATTTGTTTTTATTTCTGAGAATGGACCCCGTTCTACCGATAATCTTCTTACCCTCATTAATGCGTCTATCTAACTCCCCATCTATTTTTCCGTCGCTAGTGAATAGGCTACGCAGATATACGTATTTGTCAACTTGCTCTAATCTCTCATCATTCAGGACAATGTTGCACATTGTTTTCTCACATTTTCCTTCAAACACCATAACCTTTGTTTTATTTACGTTAATTTTGAGGCCCATGTTCTTCATGCTTGTATTAAGTTTGTTCAACATTCCTTGCAAGTCTTCGATTGACTCTGCCATAACAATCTTGTCACCTGCGAAAACCAAACCACGCACCTTCACCGTTTCGAGATCTACACCTTCGTCGAAAAGGGCCATTTTTAGACACTTGTCCATAAATATAATAAATAGCCATGAGGACGTAACACATCCTTGTCTAACACCCTGCATAATATCGAACCAGTCACTCAGTTTCCCATTAACCCTTACACTCGCTTTACTGCCTGCATATATTGTTTGTATTGCTTATAGGAGCCATCCACAGACTCCATAATGTTTAAGGACTTCCCAAAGTTTACTTCTATTTACCTTGTCAAATGTTTTTTCTAGATCAACAAATGCACAGAAAACTTTCTTTCCTACTCTTAAGCTTTTTTCTGTGATCTATCTTAAGCTTAATATCTTATCTGTACATGATCTTTCTGGCAGTTGTTTTTATCTCCTTTTCTTTTGCATATTGGTAAGATATTCGCTTTTCTCCAATCGTCTGGGACTTGTCCCGTCTCGATGCATAAATTTATCAATTCGCACTCCCTGTGTGGTATGTATTCGCCACCATATTTAAGCATTTCAGCATTAATACTGTCTACATCAGCAGCCTTACCATTTTTTAAACTCTTAATTATATCAATACCTTCAGTGACGCAGACATTTTCAATTGGGGTTTCTAATGTATTATTTTCTATCTCGCAGCTCTGTTGCCCTATATCTTCACCTCCTGATAATTCTTTAAAAGAGTCTTTTAAAGCGTCTACTATCCCGTCTGTATCATAGCATTTCACCTTTGTTGTTGCTCATGCTCACAAACTCTGTACTTTTACTTTTCTCCACCTCTTTAAATATTAGTTTCATTGTTCCTTGGAAGTCGTTTTGTAAATTCTTCTCTTCTTCTGTTCTGATTTTATCTTTACTTTCCTTGACTAGTCGCTTAACTTTCTTCTTTTTGTTTCTGTAATCATTTTCAAGTCTACTTCTCTCCTCGTCGCTAAGACCTCTGATGTTTAACGTTTTCTCGTACGCTTCTTTCTTTTCTTGTTGGGCTGCCTTAATTTTATCATTCCACCATGCATCGCCAGATTTTCTTCCTACTACCGCCGTACCACATAATTCAATCGCAGTTTTAACAATGTTATCCCGTAACATAGTCCACGCGCCCTCTACATCTTTATTGCTTCTAAACCCCTCCCAAGTTGCCTCATCTATGCTTTCGTTTATCTTATTATAAAAATCTGTTTGCACTTCCGGTTTCTGTAAATTTTCAATCTTGATTCGCGTTTGTTTCGTTTATTTTTTTTTCTTTCTTCTCCATCCCCGCCCTAAGTTTATTTTGGAGACTAAAAGGTAATGATCAGTATTGCATTCGGAACCCCTCATGACTCTTGTATCTTTAACTAGTTCTCTTAGTCTTTTATCCGCAATAACGAATTCAATTATACTGCAGTTATTTCTTTTGCACCAGGTGTACGTGTGGATCATTTCATGTCGAAACCAAGTATTTGTGATAAATAGGCCCTTTTCTAAGCATAGGCTAACTAACTTTTCCCCGTTATAATTTTTTCTTGGATCCCCAAATTTACCTAGTACCCTTTCTGTATCTTTATCTTGACGTTGGACACCGACCCATCCGTTTATATCTCCTAGCAAAATTATTCTTCCACCTTGATCGCAAGTACGAATTGTATAATTTAAAGTGTCCCAGAAGGCGTCTTTGACTTCCCTCAGGTCACTATCAACTGGGGAATAGCACGCTACGATGAATAATCTTCTGATTCTTACCTTCATTCTAGTCCACAACAATCTGGGAGATGCAAAATCATGATCTTCGAGATGCTGTCTTGCTTTTTCATTCATAATTAAACCGACCCCTTGACTATTATGTGATTCGCTACCTACTCCTGACCAGATTTCAAAACAGCCTTTCAATACCCCATTTTCTATGTTTCTACATTCGCGACCCTTTTTCTTCGTCTCAGGTACACATAAAATATCTAGTTTTCTTACGTGCATAGTTTCTTGCAGTTCTCTTATCTTAAGATCATTCACTCCTCTAGCATTCCAAACGCCCAGTCTCCATTCATCGCCTGAAACT
>CAKNWT010253109.1:0-11502 GCA_932066315.1 Andricus coriarius | reverse complement strand
CCCCCCCCCCCCATCATAAAGGAGTTACGTATTTTTTTAACGTCCCCTTACATAATTTATACCACTTACAAATTTTAATATGCCTGTAATCAGAAAATGAAATTAGAAAGGGAAACGGTTTAAAGAAACAAAGAATAAATAAAAGATGCAAAAGTTAGAATAAATTACATAAACCTAAATTACATAACTGAAAGAACGTAAAAACTTGAAAGTATAAGTGACTTAGAATAAAAATAAAAAGTCACAATCAAATTCGAAATTAAAAACATTACGTGAAATCGATGCCATTTGCAATTCACATCATTTTACAAATTAAGCAAAAATGTTGACGTCAATATATAATTAAGTAAGGTGCAATTTAATCTACGAAAATCCTAGAGAACTAAGTATCACACTTGATTAATAAAAGTACTCTAACAAGGACTATTGGAAGTTGAGAGGATATTAATAACAATTAGAATTCAAAAAGTGATAATATTTTTTGAAATTTACAAAACTTGTTAATTGAAGAAATTGTCGTATTTCTTTAATTAGTAAATTCTCGAACGTAACAATGTCTATTGTAGTTTATCGGGACCTAATAAATTAAATAACCTATAAGTCGATAAACAATAACTTTCCACGGATCGAAGAATACTACAAAAATCAATTCCGGCATTGTGGATCTTTTTAAAGTCACCAGTATCCTAAAGGATAATTCCTAATCAAGAAATGCCCAAGAAATCCGGGACTCGGTAAGCACTGTTATACAACTCATATATTCGGACCTTATATGCACCACTTTACATACTTCCTTCGGCCCAATGAACATAATTGAGATACTCATTGACGTTAATCGTGTCGCCTAGGTTATCTATTTATACTGACACGTAAAACGCAATGTAGAATACATGCTTTTTGTCCTATGAAAACTGTAAGAGGATGGCCAAATTTAGAGTGCGATAAATATCGTCGAGGGGTTATAAGAGAGATTGGTATGGACTTTGGATTGGACAAGTGTACCAAGATTAATCTGATGAAAGGAAAGAACACTGGCATTCCCGAGGACCCTGAGCTTGTGGATATGCATATTATTAGATATCTTGACACTGTAGAGACCTATACATACCTGGGCGTGTCTCAAGGCCGCATTCAGGACGTATCGTCAGTGAAGAAGTTTCTCCGAAGCAGATGCAAGCATCTCCTTTGACATATTTGGTCTTCAAATCTGTCGGCGTTAAACAAGGTATCTGCGACTAACATGCTCGCCGTCTCGGTTCTACTCTACTCCTTTGGGATGGTTCAATGGACGAAGAGCGAACATACGGCCCTTCATATCGCCACCGCTTGCATATCGATTCGTCCGTTCCGCGATTATACATCTCACGCCGTCAAGGTGGACGCGGACGCGGAATCTCCAATTTCTTTATGACCGAATTGTTCTAAGTACAGCCTATATCGTTGCAAATAACAGAGATCCTCTCCTAAAAATAGTTGGGAAACACGAGCCGGAGAGTAGGTGACCGAGACCCTCGGCCTGAATTTTAACATCAGAAGTGAGGAAAGTGCATTACTCTATCTAGATGCTTCACTTCTAAAAGCCGAAGTAAAGAAAGCAGATGTTGAACCATTCCGCCAACAGCTGCTTGGCAGGAAACTGCACAGAAACTTTCACAGAAATGTAGAAAAACCATCCTTGTCTGAGGAGCAAAGTTTTGCTTTTCTCAGATCATTAGGAATTAAGTCAAGTACAGAGTGTTTTATTTTCGCATGTCAGATCAGTGTCATTTCTACCTTAGTATACCGTGACCGCATTTTATATCAAAAAGTTCCACGCGATATGTGCAGAGCGTGTCATGCACACGCTGAGTACATAGAACACACACTATCCGGGTTTCATACTCACGCGGGAAAGACGTATCTCTACAGACATAATGCGTCCCTAAGAGTGCTTTATTACCATCTTTGTCGCTCTTATGGTGTTTGCCGCGACCCTGCCCTGCCGAACGCTCCGAGGGACATAGATTCAATTGCCTAAAACGAGAAGTTGCACACTCGAGGCCTGACATCGTTCTCCATGACTTCGAGAAACGAAATATATTCGTGATCGAATTCTCGGCTCTCGCCAAATACAACGTCATTGCCAAGGAGATGGAAAAGGAGGACAGGTATCAAGAACTTAAATTGAGCTAGGAAGACTGTACCCGAAATATTCGGTTCAAGTAATTGTCCTTGTGATCGGTGCTCTCGGAGGTGCGAAAGTATCACTGGTTCGTAACCTTAAAGCCATACCCGCGTGCCAAAAATATGCCAAGGCACTTATGAGATGGATGCAGAAAACTGTCGTCCTTGGGTGGCTTCGTGTCCTCAAGACAGATGAGGGTTTCGCTGGCCTGTCGTTGTGATTTCATCGTGCCCTGTAGCCACCCAACTCTCTGTCGTGAGACGTAGCCATAGTTGTGATTAATCGCAGTTCTACTGGGAGCCAGTTGCATTTTCATATATTGCAGTTGCTCCCAGTGTGACCCTGCGATGATTGTTTGACCGGTTTTTTTAAAATTATATATGGTTAAAAGTTAGTCCCCAAGGACGACCGCCCTCTGTATGTTTGAAACAAATGTCTTAGCTATGATGTTTTTATCAGCTGGTGCCGAACTTCGATAACGAACGTGGCTCGTTTCTTGAAGTCAAGGAGAACTATGTCAGGTCTTGAGTGCACAAGAGCAACAACTGTCGAGAATATGAAGTTCCAGGATATGCAGCTCTTTTCATTCTCGACAATCGTCTCTATTATCCTAGGAGTGTTTAGTGGAGTGGTATTAATGCTAATTCCGTAAGAATGACAGATAACGTAATAAAGCACTCTTAGTGCAGCATTATGCCTTTGGATGTAGGTTATTCTCGCATGAGTTGGACAACTACATAGTATGTGTCCTAGATGCTCGGGGTTGCATGACACGCTCTGTTGCTATCATCGGGAATGTCTTGGCTTAAAATGTGGGGACGGTGTGCTAGAGTGGAAATGACACCGTCTTGACATGCCAAAATAAAATCCTCCGTATCCGACTTCAATCCAGATGATTTAAGGAAATAAAACGTGACATTCCTTTCTTATCCGATATCGACTGATCCTCCACATTTCTGTGGAAGATGCCGTGCAACCTCTTGTCGAAGAGCTCTTCACGGAAGTTTTTCTCATGTGCTTTCTTAATCCGGGCTTTCAGGAGTGAGTACTCGAGTTGGATAAAATTAGATGAATTTTTCTCACCCCTAATATGCGGGTATATGTGCTGAACCCAGAATAATCCTGTTGTAAAGACATTCAAGATTCAGTGTTCCGCCACCACCTTGACGGCGTGAGATGTAGAGTCGCGAAACAGAAGACTCAAGGTGTATGCTTTTGTTTATATGCATAACCTTTCAGTTATTAAATATTTTTTTTCAATATTTCCGTTATGAAGAAAATATAAACAATGATCTGCTGAAGAATGTTCAAAACGATGTCCTTTGAGTGCTTGATCAAAGCATTTAAACCAGCACCTAGCTGATTGTTTCAAATAATATATAACCCTATTTAACTTACATGCATGATTTTCTTTAACTTCAACTACTTCCGGTACTCGCACATAAATTTCTTTCATTTGATGAACTAGTAATTTTTATTGATTCATGAAGGCTAACATTATTGCAACTAGTTTTGCTTGATATTTTGACAATCCACGATATCCTTTTTAGATGGACAGAATAACTATTATGTATCATTTCATATAAGAGATGCTATTTCCTGTTTTATTGCTTTCTCGTACTAAATTACATTATCACGGTCTTTTATTCCTTCATATGATTTGGAAATATTACAAACTATTGATTTTACACTTCTTTGCTAACTATGCTCTTCATTATAAGCAATATTGGGCATATTTTTAATTCGTTGCCTTCGTCGCAGTTTGTTTTCATTGAAGTCGCTTTGAGATCTTGAGTCAATAATTGCCATTTTATTAACTTCATCTATTTTATAAACAGATTTGTTAATTTCACTCTCATGTTTCCTTCTGCGTTCTACAATTTTATCAGTTTTCTGTCCTTTAATTGATGAATTTCCCCTTTTGCTTGTCATCAATGTCTGCAGAAGGTAAACGTCGTGAAATTTTTAAATTTAATTCATCAAAAATGACATCGCGAGCTGTGATAAATATTTTTGTATGTACATTCAGTACCTTATAGCCATTTTTATAATAATCCAAAAGTATCATTATGAGTGACTTTGTCTAACTTACTAATTCTAGTTTTGTCAGGAATGTATAGAGAGCAAACAAGATTTTTTTTAATGATTACGTCTTTGCTTTTTATGGTACTAAAGTTCGCAGGAAGTTTTATTTCGTGAGATGGCTTTACACTACACTTTATACTCCACTATTGTGGAGTATATGGTATTGTTATAGTTATTTGTGATACAAGTGCGCAAAATAGATGATTGTGTGCGAGTGTGAATTTTGCAGCATAAGCACGTAGACGAGTGCTTCGAGCCGCACGCGAATGATGCAATCACACGAGTTAGCAATCACCTATGCGCACGTGTATCACACGCTATTTTTTGCAACACCCGTCGGAAAAAGTTGGGTTAGGAGGAGTTAACGAAATATAATAATCTTGAAAAAAAAGATTTTTAAATTTCGTAAACTATTTTTTTGAAAACAAAAGTTTGAAGAAAAAAAAATGTTGAAAAAAATTGTTGTTTGACATAAGATGTTTGAAAAAAAAATTTATAAAAAAATTTGGAAAAAATGGGTGAAAAAAAATTGTTGGAGAAAATTTGTTGAAAAAAAAAATTTGAAAAAAATTGGTAAAAAAAAATTTTCGAAACAAAAATTATGTAAAAAAAATTGTATGAAAAAAAAACTTTGTAGGGCCTATGCCCTTTTTCTGTGCCAAATTTTGGCGCTTATACCCTTTTGTAAGATGGATGAAAACGGCTAAGAAACCTTAAAAACAAAACTTCAATCATTAAAAGATTTGTTCAGGTTAAATAAAAATTTATTTCAAGAAGACACCAACACCAGTGCTTAAAGTTACCTGTGCCAGTATCTACAGTTCCTCATCTCGAAAGTGCGCATGCGCAGCTTTTTCACCAGTGCCTAAAGTAAGCCATCTTCAAACTACGCATGCGCGAAAATTGTTTCGCGCACAGTCTGCTCAAATATGGTCCTTTAGACACCATTTAGAAGCATGAAAAGGTCAACTTTTGAGGTGGGTGTTGCAAAAAATAATATTGTTTGCCCTTCTGTGGGCAGAATCCCATTAATTCATTAGATAGATATTCAGTCCCACTATCACAATTTAAATGAGCGATTTTTAAATTAAAATGTGTTTCGCTCTTACGAGCAAAGTCTTGAAAGACTTTGAACACTTCAGATTTATTAGCAAGTAAATAAACGACCGTCTAATGAGTGAACTCATCTATAAAAGTCACGGAGTACCTTTTATCGTCTATTGTAGTGGGTGTAATTGAACCACATATTTACATCTGAGTGAATAATAAGTAAAGGTCTTATGAC
Organism: Andricus coriarius; assembly: GCA_932066315.1. Taxonomy (NCBI): domain Eukaryota; kingdom Metazoa; phylum Arthropoda; class Insecta; order Hymenoptera; family Cynipidae; genus Andricus; species Andricus coriarius. The sequence continues at coordinate 5,968 of CAKNWT010253109.1, read as the reverse complement.
ATAAGACCGGACCTTAATTTTTGAAAAAGGAAGGCGGACCAGTTTTTCATATATACAAGCTTCGCAGATCTCATCTGTGGGGATTATCGGTTCTGCTTTATTACTATCAATTGACAAATCATTTATTTTAATTTCAACAAATTATGACCTATCGATATGGCTTAAGCGCTCATGCCGAATCTTAAATGTGTTTAATGATGTGCTTTTAGCAATATTTGTTTGATTACACATCTTTTTATTGACATTGAATGCAACACATATTAAGTTATGCATGATTTTGTAATGATTTGATAAACAAATCAATCCTTTTCTTCGACCGACGATGTTTAAGAATTTTAAATTGTGAATGTTTTTTATGCTTCAAGGTCCACATAAAAATTAACTAAAAAATGAGCCAAAAACGTCTTTCCAACTCAAAGTTTATCAATTAAAAACTCCTTTCTCCATCATTTACGTACGTTCCGGTACAATTGCGTACCTTTTTCAAAAGGTTTTTAAAACCTGGGATAAGATTAATTTCGAAGATTAAAACCAAACATCGGAAAGGAAACATAGAAACCGATGTCACTTTTGAAAGAATTCAAGTCAAAAATTTAGAATACGTTAAAATTGTTTATAGAAGTCTCAAAAATTGAAGGCACTTCACTCACTTTATAAACTACATCTTAAAAATGTAGAAAAGAGATCTTCATAATACGTTAAAATACGTTAAAATTGTTTATAGAAGTCGCAAAAATTGAAAAGACTTCACACACTTTAAAAACTACATCCTAAAAATATAGAAAATAGATCTTTATAATGGTTTGACTTAAATTCTTTCAAAAGTGACATCGGTTTATATGTTTCCTTTTCGAGGATTGGTTTTACTCTTCAAAATTAACCTTATCTCAGGTTTAAAAACCTTTTGAAAAAGGTACGTAAAGGATGGAGAAAGGAGTTTTTAATTAATAAATTTGAGTTGGAAAGATGTTTTTGGCTCATTTTTTATTTAATTTTTATGTGGACCTTAAGACATGAAAAAAATGCACAATTTAAAATTCTTATGCAATAATTTACCAGTAGTAATTATTTTATCGCCCTTTTTAATCGCTACTCATCCTTATCGCTAAAGATAACGCTCATACCATACTGCAAGGGCATACGAAACATTCCCTTCAATTCCAGAAAAACCTGGATTCGTAGGGAACTTTATGTTTCTTCTTTTGATAGCGGTCATCATTTCATCCGTCTTGGCTACTATAGTAAAATCTTAAGCGGTATTTCTAAATTCATCACAGCTGGTCATCTGTTAAAACTCCAACTCCAGTCATGAAGACGAAGCTCGTAATGTCTTCTTGAGCCGGAATGTTTGGAATTGTCCTGGAGCGATCTTTAGTCTGGAATGATCTTTTATAATAAAAACAATTTTTCTTCTCTTGAATGCTTCTACAATAACGTTCAAATTTCACAGTGGGACAGTAGCTTATCAAATTTGGCCAAAACTCAAGGTCAAAATTTGTGTAAAAGGAAATTGTTATTGTTTCACACACATGTTATCGTACATAGAAACGAAATTTTACGAGCTTTCATTTACAAGTAATGTCGCTCAAGTCTATCTAAATCGTAGAATGGCTTACAATAAACGTCATAAAAAGTTTGCGAAAAAATGATTAATTTCTTCAATTTGGTATGAATTTCAATATTTAAAGGATTCACAATTCATTAAAGATGTTTTGAACGTACCTACAGCTAATAAATAACTTATAATATTTGATTTATTACGAATGGAAGAAGTGTTTACATGCACATTTTTATAGTTTTCAATACTGCACATTTTTCAGTTTAAAAGTACCACGAAGTACCACGTCTTTTTGAAGTTTTCGAGGAATCATTCTTCCCGTTAATTATTCAAGTTTTAAATGTGGTACCACTGGCTGCCACTTTTGGTTTTCAATGAAGTTAACCACATATTTCGGAGCCAATATCAATTTCGTGTATTTTACGTGATAGCATATATCTATACACGGAAAAAAAGTGCTGGAAATTTGCATTGACCGTGTCGGTGACTTTAGGATAGGTCTAAAAGCATTTGACAGATCGAAAATATCGTATTAGAAAATCATGCAAATAGTGCTTCAAGAAATATAAGGCTTCTTAGATTGCGTCAAGCATAGTCAGTGAAGCACTCCTAGACTCCATCTACAAAATATCACAGACAAATTTGTAAGACGTTCAACACTCCAATATTAAATTGTCGAAAGTAGTTAAGGAAGGGTTCATAGACTGCCAAGTTAGCCGCTTATGCTAATAAAAAAATAAAAAATTCTGTTTTAAATTGATAATATTATTATCTTTAACTTATTTATTTATTTAAACATAATATAACACACACAATTACTACTTATATTAATCGCACGCTTTTTACGCTCTGAAAAATCGGACGCACGCTGCGGGGATTGAACTACCTATCCTCTAGACTCTAGACTAACGAAACTCGTTCCTAATCGCTCAAGCCACTCGGCTAATCATTCGGGTTGAAAAGACGTTACAAAATCTTGGCATTATGCTACAGCTGAAAATTGCATGGCCGCGTAAAAATAATCTGGGTGAGGGCTGCGAATCAGACAACTTGCTGCCAGACTGACTTTGCATAACAAATTAATTACATTGTTTAAACAATTTTTGGTTAAATAATTGGAAAATATAATTTTTTACGAAAAATCATTTTTTGACCAAGGGATGATTTTATGTAAAAAAATATGTTTTTTATTTATTCAAACTAAAATTGTTCAAATAAAATTCATTTTTCTGGTTGACAATTCTTGATTTAAGTTAAAAATGATTTAATTGGAAATTTAACCATTTTGTTGAAAATTCATTTTTTTTTGTTAAAAATTCATTTTTTTAACTTTATATTTAACTTTTTCATTTATGGGGAAAATTTGTCTTTCTTAGTTAAAAGTTAATGTACTTTGTTGAAATTTTTTTTTCTTTTTTAACAAATCATCTTCTTGAATAAAAACCAATCTATTTTGTTGAAAAATCATGTATTTTCTTAAGAATTCGTCTTTTTTGTGAAAAATTAATATTCTTGGTTGAAAATTCAATTACTTGGTTGAAAGTTGAACTACTTTGTTAAAAATTGATTCTTTGGTTGAAATCGACTTGAAATCTTATGCATTCCATATTGAATTTAAAATAGTACCTAACAGGGATTTGAAAATTCCTCTTTGTTTAAAAAATTAACTATTTTGTGAAAAATTATTTTTTTTTTGTAAAAAAATTAATTGTTTCAGCTGAAATTGCAACAAATTCGTTTTTGGTTTTTTTAGTTTTCAATTAAAAAACTGTTAAATCAAACCAAAAAATACGTATTTTCAGCAGAATAGTTGAATTTCCAACCATGAAAGATTTTTTCAATCAATAATAATTAATTTTCAATTAAAAGAGATAAAAAGCTAGCAAAAATAAAATAGGTACATATTTAGTAAAAAAAATCATTTAAAAAAACTATTTTTGAAAAAAAATGAATTTTCAACTAAAAAAGTTAAATTTTCAACATAAATAGAATAGTTTAATTGTAATTTAGAGAAATAAGTTTTTAAACAAAGATAATACATTTTTAATGAAATAGTTAATTTTTCAACCAAACAGTCAAATTTTCCAACAAAAAGATTAAATGTCTGTCAAATAAGTTAAAATTTCGACGAAAAATGGTATAATTACATTTTTAGTTTAAAAAAATTAATTTTAGTTAAAAAACTAATTTTCAACCAAACAAATACCTTTTCTACCAAATGGATTACATTTTTTGACAAAAAATTTAGTTAAATGTTTAATTAAAAAAATTTCTTATACACATTCAATACTTTTGGTAGAAAACGCATTTGTTTGGTTGAAAATTTCACTATTTCATTGAAATTTTATTTTATTTGCTTAAAAACGTATTTCTCTAACTGAAAATTAAAATTTCTGCCAGACTGACGTTGAATAACAAATTAATTACATTATTTAAACCATTTTTGTTCAAATAATTGGAAAATATAATTTTTTACGAAAAATTATTTTTATTTATTTAAACTAAAATTGTTCAAATAAGGTTTTCAAATTTGTGAGATATAACATAAAAACTAATTGTACCGTTCGATTCTATGGAAAAAATATAAAATATAATATAAAAATAACAAATATAAAATCATACAATTTCTCTTTAAAAATTAAATTGTGTTATTTTTATTTTTTAAGTTAAAGAATTTAATTCTAGATTGAAGAAATTAATAACAAAATCAACAAAAAATCGAACTATAAACAATTTATTTGAATAAAACTGATGTATTTACCAAATTACATCAAGAAGTTATTGATAAACAAAATTTTAAACTTGGGGAAAAACTTACTTGCGTTTACACTCATAAAAGATGAAAAAATTATTGAGGTGGATTCAAAAATAGTTTTTGTAGAATTTTATTAAAGACATAGTTATTTTAAATGAAATTTTGGATGAGAAATAGCAATTTGAACAGCAATCCACAACAAGTAATCAAGATTCTATAGCAGAGTAATAAATTTTATTAAATAAATAAGGAAATTATTTTCGTAATATCTCGGGGACCTCTCAGTGCTTCAAGAAGTATTAGTGTTGACTCGATTAACTTCTAAGCAACTTTTTATTTAGTTATTAAAATTATAAATGTGAAGATGGCTTTAATGTAAATGTATTTGGAATTAAACGAAACACATTTTATTCTATTATGAGACACATTCTTATATTTTATTTAAATATTTTTGAAAATATTGTATATGCAGATGTACGAGCTTAAAAATAGAATCTGCTTACATCCAGTTTTTTGCAATGTAATAATAGCTATCTTCTAATTTATTTTGAATAGAAATAAGTGTATTATAAGTAATATCGCGAAGATTGAGAACGACGTAGGAATACTTAATCCCACTAAAAATTGTGAATCAAATGTTCGTTTAAGAAACAATCGTGCAACTTTGTTGAAGGAATTTGATATCTATCAGAATAAGGTAGCAAGTGAATACAATTTTTCACCTTTTCTATCATAAATAATAATTAATTTTAAATCATTCCTAATATCTTTATGCCTTTTAGAATTACTTTTTGTTGTAAACAAATTATTTGCACATTTAATCATTTTAAATAAGCAAGCCAATGGTAACCAATCCAATGGACCAATCAGTCTTCGTTCAGGGTCTACTATATTCATACCAATGTAAATTTGTCACTAAGCGCGCCTCTGGAGATTCTCGCAGATAGTCATGAAGTGTTTTCCTGACTCCTATTCGAGTTCTTCGTTTCTGAAGCACGCCCTTATTCAATTCAAGTCTTCTAAAATATGAAGAGTTTTTTTATAACCATTTCATGACTGTATACATTTTTTTTATAATCTTCCTGATAAAAATTCCAAGACTGTTGTTCCTTGACTGTGCTTGAAAACTTTCATGACTTTATATAATTTGTCCATGAAAATTTATAACCCCTTTATAGGAAGTATACGAGACTAACGAGAGTAATAAGAGACGTACGAGAGTAATAATCTCGCAACTTTACTAGTATCGGGACAGAAAGTCTTGACACTTGAGAAAAAGTAGCTCTATCTCAGTGGGAGAAAATCGCACAGAGTTCGCAATTAGTAAAGCTGATTCGAAATCTTTCTACCTGTGCAACGATGTTTCTCGTATCTCGGTGAAAAATTTGTTGTTGTTGTAAGAACAAGATAATCGGAGAAAAACACTGTTGACAATGCCTAGATTTTGAAGGTCAACTTTCAGCTGTTCCTAGAGTCGCAAAAATGTCCGGAAAAAATGGAGAAAATTCATGTGGATTACTTGTATATTTGTGAATGGAGCCCAACTTTGAAAATTAAAAAATATTAAGAATTGTGGTCAGCAGAATTGTTAATGCAAGAAAAAATTATCTCCGGCTTGAATGGAGATATCGAGACGAATCAAAATTTAAAAGAAA
>CAKNWT010253103.1:0-13450 GCA_932066315.1 Andricus coriarius | reverse complement strand
CTGCTTATTAATTATTGTAACCATATTCAGCAGAAGCCCTTGGTACAGGGACCCTCTATCCGCAACCCGAGGATGCGTTCGGTGGCTTTGTCATAGGCCCTTCAGTTCTATTCCAAAGGAATGGAAACCGAAACCGAACCGAAACCGTATATATATATATATATATATATATATACCACCCATCTCGCGGTTGTGAGACTTGGCCATGAATGTGATTTACCGCGGTCCTACTGGGAGCCGGTGTCATTTTTTGAGATGGCAGTTGCTTCCAGTGAGACCCTGCGGTGGTTGTTAAACCTTATTTTTTAATTTTATATATATAGCCACTTCTTTAGCTGGTGTAAAAAAATGAATATCCTTGAATTCTGTATAATACATTTGATTTACTTGATGCGATGAGTTCTATTCTTTGAATTGATGAAGATGCATTTGAATAAATTAATTTGTACATACGTGAATCAACTTTTTAGGTTTTTTAAATCGAAATAACAATTATTTAATTCAAAAGAATATTCATTAAGGGAAAAATATATTTATTTGATACAAAGAGTTGATAAAATTTTTAATTCATTTAGTTAAAACTTCCTCAATTTAAGAATGTCTAATACAATGTTCTAAGCAATTTGTCGGGTGTGTGTGTGTTGATTTCACGCTTTTTTGTAAACACGATAGCTTGAAAAGGGTTGCAGATACATTGATGAAATTTAGAGGGCTTATTTTCACCACTAGTATTTTGAAACTGACTAAAGGATTTCTAAAAATATTTATCGCATTTTTTTAGCACATAATAATATTTAAAAAATCTGTTTTTTAAAGTAAAACTTTTTTCATTAACATAATTCAAAGTTGATGCAAGAATATAAAAGATTCATTGGTTCGAGACGAATCGATTGACCTAGAATATCAATACATTTGATCAAAGAGTAGGGAAGTTATGGTAATTTGTATATTTTTAAAATTGGTTATTTATAATAATACTTTTCTCATTAACATAATTCAAAGTTGACACAAGAACGTAAAAGATTCCTTGGTTCGAGACTAATCGATTAACCTATAATATTGATAAATTTTATTCAAGAGTAAGGAAGCTATGGTAATGCATAATATTTGAAAATACGGTTTTTTATAGGTATAGGATACAAGAATAAAAACGATTTCTTGGTTCGAGACGAATCGATTAACCTATAATATTAATACATTGTATTGAAGAGTAAGGAAGTTATGGTAATTTATATTATATTAAAAATCTATTTTTATAGTAAAATTTGTCTCATTCTCATAATTTAAAGTTGGTGTGAGAATAGAAAAGATGTGTTGATTATGAACTTTTGTTAAAAATTTATCGTTTTTCGTTGAATTCCACTGCTTTTTATTAAAAAATTTTAATAATTTTTGTTTAAAATGGCAACCTCTTCGTTAAAGTTAAGATTTTAAATTGAAAACTTAACTCCTAACTTAAATTAACGTAGCATAAAGCTGGAAAAGGGATAGGGTGCGATATAATTTCCCCCTATCCCCTTTTCCAGCTCTAAAAATAACCATTGTATATAAATACAAAATTTCATTTGTCAAATACATTTGCTAACGGGAAGCAAAGTGCTCAGAAAATGAAATCCATATAAATATAAATAAAAATAAACAGGAAACACTCAAGATCGAATTCACAACTAGTTTTACATGAAACTTTTACATATTTTTTGCATGAAAGAATGTATGAACATGAGAGAATCCAACTGCAGGGGGTGAAAAGGGGGACAGTAAGAGACAGGAAGAGAAAATGGTAAATATAGAAGAAAACGAAAAATGTAACAGTTGACCAAAGGGCGCACCTGGATGGTCAAGGGACCGGACAATTCAAAACGGATTTCGCAACAGATCGAAGGGATGCCTGCACCGGGTTTTGTAATGATCGGAACCATACATATGATCGTCTATAAAAGCAACCTTAACTCTCATGATTTTCGTTTTTCACATACAAATTTTAAATCGGATGAATGACGGTGATTCGTTTAAGAGGACTTTTTAGTATTAATTTCACCATTATTGACTCATTCTTTCAGTAAAATTCAATATGCCTGCAATACTCTTGAAATTCAGGAATTCTTTTTGAAACTTCAAATACTTACATTTACCGTGAATCCTTGAAAACCTTTTAAATAGTTCCGCGTTCAGGAATCTTTGTAAAAAGTTTTCCTTGTATTTAATGTCTACATATACGCTAACGTGATAGGAATCGTATAGTGAAATTACGTCAAATTCGCGTAAAATGTTAATTTCACTATTCTTAAACATGCGTTCGGAAGGTAAAAGGTTTTCTTGATCGAGTCCAATACCCTTATATATAAACAATGTATGTCGTATATATGTAATACTTAGGTGTACTTCGTATTTGAAGCAAATTCTTTTTAAGGGAAATCGAAGATAATCTCCTTCGAAATCTACATACATGTGTGCCGACTTTGATGTGTGTGTGAGATTCGAACGTCAATCGCAGCTAGGACGTGTTATTGTCGTCCAAACGCAATTTCTCCTCCAAAGACTCGTATGCGAGGCTTTAAAAATACGTCAGATAAAAGGGAGTTGTAGCTAGGCAGTCGAGAATGCGGGGTGGTTTAAGGTCCACCATTCAATTTATCGCCCGATTGACAGGTCTGTTAGGCCCTCGTAACGTCCAAGGACCACGTTCAATCGTCTTTTTGTTACGTATATGTACACCGAGATCTGAATGGTTTTACTTAGAAATGAAAATATTTTTTACGAAAATCGCGTTTCTAATACATGAAATGCATATTAAGAACAAAATAGAATTTGTTATTTTTCATTATTTGTTGTGCGATCAAAATTTGAATTTTCGATTTTTCAAGAAAATTCAAAAAGTTGTTATGATAATCTTGTATAGCTTACAAAAAGCAACGTTTTTCTTCTCTTGACTTTTTTTCATATCGTACGCTACTTGGCTTAACATTTTATTTTTCGTTTCTTTTTTTTTTAATTTCGCAAATGTTATAACTCTGACAATTCTCTTTTTATCGAAAAAATTCGTATGGATAAATTGTTCGAATTTCCGACTACAACGAATTTTTCTGGTAAACGAGGACAGATACGAAAACATGTTAAAATAAAAATGTGCCCTTCTAAAAAAAGCCGTATGAAAAATATCTTTCGTTCTTTTTCAATATCTTGCATCGTTTACGAGAAAAATTTCAAAATTATATTTTCAGGGGAAGAAATTCTACCGGTCTCAAAAATAGTTTAGTGCGCATAAAGCTAATAGAATATCTCCCTTACCCTCGCAGAAATTTCGCCGTGGCCCCGATCCGGCCAAATAGGGCCCAGATCGTGAAGCCAGGTCGGATCAGACCCGTGATGAAACGCAAGAAACCAGTCTGGGCCGAACTTGTTAGCCCGATCGGTGTGCCGGGTCAGTGCCAAGTCGTTACCCTATCAAGTCCCGATTGAATTATTAAAAATTATGGGGCATTTTTAATCTAAATATACACTATACAAAATTTCTTGGGGAATTTTCCCCAAAATTGTATTGACGCTAATTTTCACACATTTTGTGGAATTTTTCGTAAAGTTTATTAGGGAAAATTCCCAACATTTTGATGGGAAATTCTCCTTATGTTATTCTGTAATAATTTTTAATTTCGGGAATGTCTCGAAACTTATGTGCGCGAAATTCCCCAAAAAGTGTGCAATACTAATAAAAAAAAAGGAATGAAGGAACCACCTTGTTGATCATCATCTTCTTGATCACGGTTGCCTCTGTAAGTATGCTTTGCTTCGCGTCGACTGCTTTCTTTAACACTCGACGCGTCATTTCTGTTTCGAGAGAGGCGATACGTCGCGCGCCCTGGCGAAGTTCTCATGAACTACCAGCTGAGAGCGGCAAGAAACCGTATCGTGGTGCATAGTATACTACACTTAACTGATTAATCAAAAACTTTTTTTGTAGATATTGATTATAATTTCAGTCTGTCAAAATGCATACGCATTGGAATTTTCACAAGAATAAAAATTAACCACTGATGAGGGCCACCATTGTACGCCGAAACGTTTGGTTCAATTAAAAATTGACTGAATTATTTACTCTGACCCTAAAGCCAAAAGCAACATCCAACATTACAAGCAAGTATTTTCATCGAGAGTCAATATAATCTCCCCACTGAATATTATTTTTAGAAAAATTTGATTTTTCATACAAAATCATCAACTAATAATTATTCATTAAAAATCGAAAGAAATTTATAAGAATTTGAAGTTTTCTATGCCGAACTGTTGAAAAATCGACAATTTTCTATAATCTTCTATGAAAACGACGGATCGAAATCTTTGAGATAACTATAACATTAATAAATTTTTTTTTTTTTTAAAATGTGCAAAATTATTCAAAATATTGTGCTATTTTATCAAATATTTGAGAGCAAAATATCTTCCTGAACATACGGTAATACTTTAAGAGTTTTTAGAAAATTTCCCTAATTTATGGGGAAATCAAAAACTATTTTTGGACCGATTCCTGATGTCCCTGAAGTTAGATCCGCAAACTTATTTTTTCACAAAAATGAAAGTTGCGGTAAATTGTGCTATTCTTGTGCTGATTTGTGCCGCGAACGGTTTTTTGAAAAATCCAAAATTTCGGGCACGATGCTTAAAGAACGTTTTTTTTGCTAGATCCGCAACTTCTTGCTAGAGCAAAAAAAAAGGTTGTGTATTTTTGAAAATTTTGAAAAAATAAAACTTGTGATGGGTTGTGCTCGACAAATGCAGTCTTTATTTCCTTTGACAAAATCACGTGAGATCAACTGTTCTCATATTAAAAACCCAAAACGTAAAACTCAAAAAACATAAAAGATCCAAAAATAGTCAAATTTCGAAAAAAATAAAACTTGTGCTGGGTTTTGCTCGACAAATACAGTCTTTCCCAGGTGCGAATTGTCGGTCGGGCCATGGTTGGGCCAACCTTTGTAAGGTTGGCACAACTGTGTGAGCCAATGGTCGGGCCAACCAGCGTAATGATAACGCATTCCCTCCATATTTTGCACAGTTGGGCCAACAATACTTGTCATGGTTGAGCCAACCGCGGAATATAAGGTTGGTACACCATTTGTTTTCAAAGTTTGCCCAACCTTGGACAACAATGTGGGGCCGACTTTGATTTTTGAAAATTCGCACTACACAGGTGGAAATACACAAAATAGGCATTAAAAAAATAAATAATAATTGATTGCGAGTATTTTGACTATAAATTTTAATGGTCCTGTGTAGAATGAATACATATATTACAGTTTTAAACATTATATTACAAATAAAATTTCTAACGCTACGGGGTTTCGAACCTACATCTATACCTGAATCTATCGCCTAGCAGTCGGGAGTCTTACCCATTACTCTATACATAAAGAATTGAATGTCAATGAAAAAACCATCCTCATAAGCCGCAGCTCAAAACAGTTGAAAAAATAATTAACTTTTTTATTATGTTGCGACAACATGTATATTTAAAATAAATTAACTGTTAACGGGAATATAAATAAAATAATTTTTAAATGAATAATTAAATATTTTGGTTTAAAAAATTTCTTATTACCGAAGTGTTATGGTAATTTTGAGCCAATTTGCTAAAACATAAACGACCGTCGACCCAACCTTGGGCCAGAGTTGGACCGACGGTAGGCAGCAGTGAGATTACTTGCACTGGTTAATATTACGCGGATGGTCGGGCCAACTATCGCCTAAGTCAGGCCGCCCGTAGTCTTATGGTTATTTTGAGCCAATTTCCCAAAGCCTAAGCGACCGTTGACCCAACCTTGGGCCAGAGTTGGACCGACGGTCGGCAGCAGTGAGATTACTTGCACTGGATAATATTACGCCGATGGTCGAGCCAACTATCGCCTAAGTCAGGCCGCCCGTAGTGTTATGGTTATTTTGAGCCGATTTCCCAAAGCCTAAACGACCGTTGACCCAACCTTGGGCCAGAATTGGACCGACGGTCGGCAGCAGTAAGATTACTTGCACTGGATAATATTATGCCGATGGCGGGGCCAACTATCGCCCAGGGTCGGGCCGCCCGTAGTGTTATGGTTATTTTGAGCCAATTTCCCAGAGCCTAAACGACCGTCGATCCAACCTTGGGCCAAAGTTGGGCCGACGGTCGGGTGAATTTTAGAAGCCAATGTCGGCTACTAACGTTGGCCCAACTAAGGTGGCTTCGAACTGCTATAGTTGGGCCAACCTTGGTTAGCATAATTCGGTTGCCAAAGCCGGCCCGACCTTGGGCCGACCGTCAACTCTGGTTGCCAACCCAAATTCGTACCTGGGTTATTCCCTTTGACATAATCACGTAAGATCAACAGTTCTCATATTAAAAATTCAAAACGTAAAACTCAAAAAACATAAAAGATCCAAAAATAGTCAAATTTCGAAAAAATAAAACTTGAGCTGGGTTGTGCTCGAAAAATGCAGTCTGTATTTCTTCTGACAAAATCACGTGAGATCAACTGTTCTCATATTAAAAACTCAAAACGTAAAACTCAAAAAACATAAAAGATCCAAAAATAGTCAAATTTCGAAAAAATAAAACTTGTGCTGAGCTGTGCTCGATAAATTCAGTCTTTATTCCCTTTGACATAATCACGTAAGGTCAATAGTTCTCATATTAAACATTTAAAACGTAAAACTCAAAAAACATCAAAGATTTGGAAAGTTTATGTCACGTGATTTTGTCAGAGGGAATAAAGACTGCATTTATCGAGCACAACCCAGCACAAGTTTTATTTTTTCGAAATTTTCAAAAATAATAAAATTTTTTGGTTTTTGTTTTTTTTCGGTAACAGTTAGGTTTTTGAAATTTTTCTTTCCTACACAAAATTAAGTATACTTCCAGCCACCTAGCACAACCTTTCTCTTTGTTCTAGCAAGAAGTAGCGGGTCTAACCAAAAAAACTTTTTTCAAAAATTGTTCCCGTAACTTTTGATTTTTCAAAAAACCGTTTACGGCAAAAATCAGCGCAAGTCTAGCACAATTTAGCACAACTTTAATTTTGTTGAAAAAATAAGTTTGCGAATCTAACATCCGGTACATTGATTCCCTACATTCAGCAGGAATCATTCAATTCCCCAAATTGTAGGGAATATTTCCAAACTTTGGTATAAATTACCACAAGTTTCGGGAAATTTCTACAAAAATTGTAGGCATTATCACTCTGATACAAAATTCAGCGTTTTCCTTAACATCTACTAGGTGGCGCTGCAAAACGAGCATCCCGGTATGGCACGACTCTGGGCCACGAAATTAGCCCAACCCGGGCCAGATCATGCCAGCCCGATCGGGGTCAGATGGGTAATAGGGAACATATCGACTGTCCCGAAGAATAAGTCACTAACAAAGTTTTCCGTACACAGAGTGTATCAACTACATTTTACTTCGGTAGAGTGTCGTATCTCTATGTACTTTTAATTAGAGATACGACACTCTAGCGAAGCATAATACAGTTGATGCGCTCTGCTTTCGGAAAAATTGGTTAGTGACTTATTCTTCGGGACAGTCGATAGATGGCGATTTCTGCGAGGGTATATAAGCAGAAACTTACAAAGATATGGGAAAAAATAAAAAAGGTGGGGTTTTCCAGAAACTTATATTTATTTTTTTATCAAATTTTGAAAATATGTAAAAAAAAATTTCTGCAAAACTACACCTTTTTCATTCTTTCTAAGATTTTTGAAAAGTTTTTATTATAGAAGAAAGGCATCATATTAGCTTTATGCGGGCTTAACTATTTTTGAAACCGGGAGAGTTAAAAAAAATAAAATAAACGATTTGTTCTCATAAACGATGCAAGATATCCTAAAAAAGTAAAATATATTGTTTATAGAAATTTTTTAGATGTGCAAAGTTTTATATCACAATTTGTTCGTGTCTGTCGCTGTTTGCGAGAACAATGAGAAAATTCTATATTATTCAAAAAATTTCTCCTAGGCTCAAAAGTTATTTTGCCTCAGAAAAATACCCAGAAAAAAGTGGTGAAAAATATCAGTTTGGGCTTTTTTAGAAAATCGACTTTAAAATGATAAAAAACTGCACAAAATTCAAATAAGCATAACTTCGTAGATATTTGTTTTGTCTTAAATTGTTAAAATATGTATCACCTACTTTCCTCTAAAAACAGAGATTTCGTCCCCGAGAGATATTTCGACTTCGAAAGTATTCTGTGCAGAAATTGTCCAATTTGGTCCCGATTTCCGATGTGGCCCCGATCGTGTTTGACATATTGTGGCTATAGCATGGCTACTTCTATGGTTCGGGTCGGAACCACATCGGGATACTACTAGTTATAAAACGCAGCGCCATCTACTTAGAGTAACCGACCATTTGACGTCCAGTATTTTTATTTTTTTCCGTATAATTACAAACAATTTGCAAGTGCGATGATATCGAGTGTGATTCAAGAATGTTCACGTGAGATATTAAATTCTGATACATAATACCTATATACTCCTACCGTCGGACGTTTTGGTTTATTGTCGTGACTTCCATAATTTCCAAGTGAGGATATGGTTCAAGTGACGTTTTCAAGCATAATTTTAATTTTGATTTTCAATACTTCATTTTAATGCATAATCCCAAAAGCGAAATGTACGCTACGGGTTGGATCCATTGTTACTATTCCTTATTTGCGCAATGAATGCGAAGTTAAGTAGATTAATTATAATCAAGATATCAAGCCGCTAGCCTGGGTCTAGCTTGAATTTTGCAATGGCTCGAGCTTGGACCCAGCTGGAATCAAAGTTCCTAAAATTGATGACAGTATTATTCTCTTTGCTTACTCTTTGCTTACCGGAGGCATAGGGCAATCGGCAGTATCTCATATTTACGCGGTGAAAGTGTAAGTAAAGTACTTATATTAATTATAAGTAATATGTGTTGTTAATTTATGTAATGATGTTTAAAAATTTAAATTATAAAACAAATATGAATATCATTATAAAAATATAATTATAAAACAAATATAAGAAGATGTCCTTACCCACATTGGAGTTGTCTTTACAAATTGCAAAGACTAGGGCGGAGGCAGAACGTTCAAGACACTCAAATCTAATGAATGACATTTTTTTCAAATATTGAATATTAAATAAATATTGACTTTTATTCTTTCCGAACCTCTATTAGTATAAAACTTTGTGTTTTTGAAAAACTAATAAAGAAGTTAATTCATTTGTCAAATTTAATTGTAAATAAAAAATATTTCTGCTCAATTTCGACTTTTAATTAAGAAAATAAAAAATGGCTAGGAATCGATAATAACCTAGGTTCAATCCTGGGCCAAGCTGGTTGATCAAGCCTGGCAATATACCCTGGCACTGGCATGATTTGACGTTTCATTCGAGTTTGGCCCAGGCTATATCATCAGGCCAGGGCCTATTTTTACCAAGCCTGGGCCCTGTTTGGGCCATGACCATATTTCTGCGCAGGTTCTTCTACAAATAATTAATTATAAAAACGTTCCGAACTATATATCAGCGATGAATTAACATATGTTTGGTTTTGAAATAATAATATGACTAGGAATAAAAAATGAAAAGGGACAACTGCCAAGTTCAGAAAAACTTTTTCCCAGATTCTGAGACTATTTTATATAGTTTATTTGTTAATATATGATTCCACATTCCATCACTTATCCCTGACTTAAATGTGTCCACTTTTATTGTCATTTGAGGGCATATTCATACTGCACACTAAATTTACGGCTCACATGGATAACCAATAGCCATCGCATGCACCGGATACGGAATTGAAGAAAAATTTGTATCGCAAATGTCAAGGGAAAAGGGGGGCTTGTAATGGGGTAGGGTGAAATAACCCCACACGTTACGTGACTCTTTCTTTCTCAATTCTTGGATAAAGCAGGAACAAATCCCCTCATTTTTGGATTTTCGATTTAAGCGAATACGCGGGGTGGTAAAAGGGGAGAGCGAGTTATGGGAGAAAGAAAAGGGGCAGGAGTGGCGAGTAATTCGAGGCGGCGTGACTCGTGGACCGAGGGTTGATCTCTCTTTCTAGCGGACTCTACCCTTCACCCTCAGCCACTGTCCCTATGCGTGTGCATTTCTCCACTACGAATCCACCCCCAACCCCTACCCCATCCATGTCCACATCTCTTTTACCCTTCGCATATAGGCGAGGGTTGACCAACATTTTTCGAGCTTTTCCGGCATTTTTCGATGGTTCCGACGCTATTATGTATTTCACTATGTCGCATGCTTATATTGTGCTGCATGCAAGCTGCTCGTTGCTTCGTTGAGCATCAGGAAGCTGCAATTACAATGGCGACCATTATTGTTTCCTAAAAATATTAAATACTTCTCTCTAGTTTTTTATATTTTTGTAATTTCAATAAAATATTTTTTAGGCAAAATAAAAATATTTCTCTCGAAGTGATTCTCCATGTAGCCCCAGAAAAACTAGGAGTAAACTTTCTTGGAGGTAATTTTGTATTTTTACCTGCTGTTATGGATAGAAAAAGAATATTATCCTTAGTAGGATGTAAAGTGTAAGCTGTCTGTCATTACCTGCTTCTCACGAGTGAACAGTAAAAATAACTGTATGTTCATTTTTAAATAAATTTATAAGGTATTCTCTCTGATATGACAATGTAAAGTTTCCGTCAGAAAATTGTCAACCAAAGATGAGCAAAACCATGATTACGTCAGTTTGTCAGGAATTTGTTTTGACAAAATTGCTGTATTTCCAAAGTTTGTGTTAAATTTTTGCTTCGTGTAAACTATTATACGTTTTTAATCGAACCGGGAAAGAAATAACTCTGTTTTTTATGTTTAGAGAGGCTATTTTTGTAAACATGTGACGTGTTGTTACTTGCAATTAGACGATGGTAAGGAACCCAGGCCTTCCGCGTAACATTGACAATCAATCTCACAACGTGGGCAAACACGGAAGAATGCCCGGGATGTCAGGGTAAAGATTAAACACCGGAGGTAATTTTTATTGTGTAAAACTTCTGTTTTATTGAAACTACCTCGAATTGTATTTATTGTAGAGAATATTTCCAGGAAAAAAAGCCGCGTCAATGATAAATATTAAATCTAAAATTACAATTGTTATCTAAAACGCATGAAAATCGAAACACCAACTAAGTTCTTTTAGATTTTGTGAACAATGAACAATTGAATATTGAACTATTAATGAAAATAAGTACTTACTACAAAATTGATTTCGAATATTTTAATTCGCATATTAGGATTCCATCATTTATTTTTTTATCATCATGGAAAACACTATCCTCGTCGCCTTCAATGTCTTTTTCAGACATTTTTGCAGTACATATTTAAAGTGTCAAAAGTTTTTTATCATTTCTCATAAGAATTTCTTATCAAAATTTAATCATACGCTTTCTTAAATTCAGATCAACTTTACTTAAATTCATATATAAATTTCTGAATTTAAATACCACTGTAAAAACAAAGTATTGTTTCAGGGCTAGTTTCAGGTATTATAATAAGACTCAGAAAAAACAGTCTCGAGTGGTACTAAAATGATACCACTGATGGGAACCTAGATTCATTTGTTTTACATTGAGAATAACAGCATGAAGTTATTACATTCAAAAAAAGGACACGAATAAAATGATACCATAAAAAAGAGATCTCCAGAGATTTTACAGTGCATTTCTCAATTTACGATGTCACATTTTTATGTTTAATAACATAGGAAATTGTGATGATAAACTTGTTAAATGGTAGAATTATATCTTTATTGAATAAACTTTAATTTGAAATACTTTTTTAGAAACTAATTTAATATTTCTTTTTCCTGAATGAAATAACAATTATTTAAAATATATATAAAATATAAAAATTACCAACACCAAAATTTACTTTGTGTCTTTTAATGTCAGTAAACATGATTTAAAGGTAAATGTAAAAGGAAAGATAAAATCGGAAACAGCAAATATCTCATTTTCAATAAAAAATTACATATTCAAGCGTGTAAAAAAATTTATACGTATATTCTTCTAGCATATTATATACTTCACTTTGAGGCTATGCCTCGTGCGCGTCTTGAGAAAATAAGAAATATACGCAGCCGAATGAATATATGGGTCTAAATGTTTCGTGCTACCATTATTTCCTCATATATGTACCCTACAGCGATAAACGTTATCATCTCGTAAGTTAATTAAGAAAATTCCATTCCTTAAATGTCGTTAACCGTTCTTTAATGTGTCAATACTTAGCCAATGCAAATATCCCTGGAGTAAATCTCGATAGCATGGAACTAAGTATAAAATATAAGATAATGTGCTGTATAATTTAAGCAGGGAAATACCATGTATAATTTATTAAAAAATTGAACTGTAGAGTCCCTATTCGACCTGAAAAATTTCCACCTATACTATTTCTGATTAATATTTGTTGACTGTTGGGAAATGTTAGACGAATAGAAATCACCAATAATTAAATGAGATCTACAAACTCGCCACTTTTTTATGAAAAAATATTTTTAAAAGTAGGCTGAGAAAATTGGTTTGCTATTAATATTTCTTATAAAAGCAGCAGCATACAACTACACAAAATCGTTTCAAATAACACTCAAGTTAAATGGACTTTGAAACTTTAAAAGTAAATATTCCAACAAACTTCAAATTTCAATGTTTAATAAAAATTCTTATAAATCCTGCAATAATTAATATATTGAAATATTTTTATTTTCATTTTAAAGGTATATTATCCATATTATTTTAGTAATTTAGTTAAGAAAGTAAACGGGTTTCCGTTCATTAATTTTGTTTCAGGTTTCATTGTTCCGTGTGGTTGTAAATCTATTTTTTAAATATAAATTGAGACAAGTTAAATTTCAGGTTTAATTTAGAACAAGTCATTTACTGTTCATTTCTTTTAAGCAGGGAGTTTTCAAAAACCTCATTAAAACTAATTATTACCTCGAAGGCGTAGATAATGTTACTGTTCCCTATCCTATTGTCCATTTTCCTTCATGAAAGATACGACACAAACTTTCGACTTTGCTCAGCAGACTTCGGCAAATGACTGGAAATGATGAGTGATTTCTATAGGTCTTCAGCACAACAAAATTTTAAAGGACTAAATTCTACAAACTATTTATAATACCTCATTGATGATTTCACACCGAAAATATTCAACCATATTCACCCATACCCGTGTAGAAATTGCCAAATGTTTGGCCAATTACAAGTTTGACTCCAACTTGGAAAATTATTTTATGGCTACAACAGGGTAAATATCTTAAATCTAGTTTAAGCCAACTCTGTTTCACAGCTCTTGATTGCAGCGCCATCAACTTGGCTGTGCATCTGGTTTCAGTCGGTTTCCATCTTAAACCTCTTGAACACAAGTAGGTTGGTTTGAGGTTATGTTGGCGAGTGTTTTTGTGATTTCTTCTGTATTAATTATT
>CAKNWT010253090.1:0-39521 GCA_932066315.1 Andricus coriarius | reverse complement strand
TGGCTTTAATTAGAAAACTAAAAAAGCTGCAACTTTCTGCCTAAGGAAAAAAAGTTGCGCAATAAAATTTTACACCTAGGTATAGTCTTTAGAAATTGAAATTCGAAAATGTTTTTGAAAGCCTCCAGGGGCCTCCCCACTCCCGGCGAAATAATTATATGTGCCCTTATTCGATCCGGCAGCTCAATTCATAATATGCATAGCATTGAAACAGACATAATTTCATTGTTTTGTTTTTATAATTAAAAAAAAGTGCGCATTCTATAAACCAAAACAATTTCGTTATTAAACATTTTATTGCAACTTGTGTCGTTTTTACATAAAATTAATTTGTTTATTTTCAACGTTAATCTTACGATTTGAACTAAAAATACGCATCCCAGCGTAAATTGATTCCAAGAAAATTTGTAGATACAATTTAGGCGAGGAATTTCGTTAAATCAGAAGTTATTGTAACTTCCCTCGTTTTTTCAAAAAGTTAATTTTTGACTTCTAATGTATTCTTATAACAAAAGTTCATAACAAATTTGTAGATCTTTTTTGGTTGAACAACTTGTTACTGAATAATTTGATTGTTTTCGGAAAGCATCCCTTTATGTAATTGAGGACACCTAATTTACCTAAAGTATACAGAGTTCCTAGTCCTAAAGCGGCTTAATCTAAATATTGTAACCATTCTAAACTAGTTACATTTAGCCATTGCGTCATATGAGTTTCCTATGATTTTTCTAATTCTAGGGTATCGTAGCTGTTGTACACTTTGCATCCAAATCCTGTAAGTTTTTGGGGTTTAGAATTTTTTTCTGTTTTGATTAAATCTTCGCAACTTATGTCTAAGTCTAATGGTTTGGACGGTACTGTAATATAACCATTTATTATAGGTATAAAAGTTCCCTTGTGTAGCAGGCAAGGTGACTGATTACATTTGTTTTCCGAGTATCTTTTGAGTAAAATGGCTTCGCAAGATTCGCGATCTATTAACTTGACATTAGGTTGGTTTCTTCTACATATTTTATATACATCTATCTGTTTACATTTGTCTATGGTCTGTCTGTCAGTTGGCACGTAAGAGTCTCGATATTTAATGATCATAACATAGTCGGGGACTATTGATATGTGGACTTTATTTACTTCTATCGGGATAGGGACTATTCTTTGCAAGGAACCTTCTTCTTTCTCATTTACCGGTATCTCCAGCATGTACGTAAATAGGCCTTGGATTACTGCTACGGAGAGGGTACTGATGTCTATAATGTAATGGTAGTTCTCTTCTTCATTGTCAAAATGGTATCGCGTACGTTGAGTTGTCTCGAATTCTCGAATGGTTTCTTTCAGCATTTTTGGTGTTAAAATTTGGGGATGTACTATCCCATGCTCTCTGTCGTTTATGGCGTTGATCGCTGTTTCAATATCTTCATTTGTTTCATTTAATAGTATTGCTGCTAATACTTATTTAAGGAGGTACGGTCGTGCATACTATCTGCAAAAAGTTAGTCCTAAGTCTATGTCGGAAAATAATACTGTTTGACTTATGTAAGTTTTATTAACCCTTAAATGGATACTATGTAGTTTATTTACGTCGAAGAAAGACAAAAATTAGTTGATTATGCCGGTATAATGTCTTATTCATTAATTTCCTGTCATACCTAAGAGAAAATGTTTGGCTATGATTGTACACTACACATAGAGAAGTTGTGTATACAGACGAGTACACACTAAATCCTCAAGACCTCAGCGTAGACGCGGCAACGTCGCATTTTTCATGGTGTCTGCTTTCACAGTTGTGCTCTTTGACTTCAAATGAAAACGTCACATTTGTTGAAAATGACAGTTGGATTGGTAGCTGAAGGTAAATTTATAAAAAACAAAATTTCTCATAACAGATTTAAAACTGTTGCGCATGCGCTAGACCCGCTGGGCTCTCCGACAGCGTTGTCTGATGGCTACCACGTGTTGAAATCGGTGTTAATTTGTTTCATGTCGGATTCGCTCAATGTTCCGAACAGAGTTTTGGATATCTCACCCACAAAATTCGCTAATCCTCTTTTTTGACGTTGTTTGCCTGATAATTTGTGTAGGATACTGTTTTTACTAGCTAGTATATTGTAGCGGCTCCTAACCAATTGGGCTTCATAATAAGGTGTGCATTTCTTGTTACAGGTTAGTTCTGTCATAGTAATGGTGTTGTCGATGGCTTTAATCCGGTTTCCGGTGGATGGCATATTGATAGCTATAAGCATTTTCCACTTTTCATGAAATAAGTGTACTTAAGAGATTTCCTCGATGTAGATGTTTCCTTGAATTTTCTCAAAGGTGTAGTTAGCACTGACGATCGGTGCTAGGGCCAACAGGAAGGTCCAGGAGGGTGTCGCTATCGTCTATGAAATAGGGCATTGTCTGATTTATATGAATTCGGATAATTTTGTCCTTATTTCTTATTCGTAAATTATGATTGTCCAAGTAGTCAATGACTTCAAAAGGGCCTTTCCAAGAGGGGTCTAGCGTGTTAGACTTAGTATTGTAAGTTATTTTTACTGTGTCTCCTGGTTTGTATAGGGGGTGTTTGTGAGTGATATTTTCGTCGAGTCTTTTCTTCGTTTTTTTCTGTTTTTATTTATATTCTTTCTCTAGCCCTTCGTAGGTTTTCTTCGTATTTCTTTTTCCACTTTCTCACTAGTTCCGGATACTTCAGGGTTGGTGAACACGCTACCGATGATGGTATGTTAGCTTCTCTTCCAAACATAAGTTTAAAGGGTGAAAATCCTGTTGTTTGGTTCTTCATTGTGTTGATTGCAAAGTTAATAAATTTCAAATTGTCATCCCATTCATTGTTTCTTTCGGAGATACTTGTTTTGATTAGGTTCCCTAGGGTGGAGTGCATTCTTTCGATGTTTCCGTTGGACTGTTGCAAACTGTTGCATCATTTCTGATAGAAAGTTTTGTCCCTGGTCTGTTCAGATTGTTTTAGGTGCTCCGAAGATGTAGGTGTAGTGTTCGAGCAGCCCTTCTATTATTGAACTAGTTGTATCATTAGACATTGAGATTAACACCGTATAGCGGGTTAATCTATCTTGTAGGCTCAGAATATATTTGTTACCTTTTACTGTTTCGGGTAATGGGCCGTATATATCTGGGGCTATTTTTTCATTGGGTTGCAGAGGAATTTCTGGTGTAATTCCCTCTGCTTGGTTCTTGATTCTTGTGGTTTAGTGCAGTGGAAAGATGGGGCATGTTTTAACGTACTTTTTAATGCCTTCATCCATACCTATCCATTGTCCTATTTTCTTCGCTTTTTCAATGGGTTTCTTTCCCCCAAAACGTTTTGCATGCCCTTATTTAATGATATTAGTTTTTTCTTCTTTCGTTAATTCTCATGTATTGTTAAAGCATATGTGACATCCTAAGTGGGGATACAAGTTAGATAGGCATTCCATCATTTCCTGTATCAGTTCCTTTTCTATTGGTGTAAATAGTGGGTCACCGAATATAAATCTCATCAAGGTTAGTTTTTTGCTCATAGTTTCATCGATGAACCATCCTAGCTTCCGTAATCAATCCTCTTCATTATATTTTGACATGTATTCTTTGTTTATTGCTTTCCACAGTTTTCCGACGGCGTTGGGTTTTGTTTTTAATTTTCCTTGCGTTGGGTTCAATTGGGTAAAGTTCATTTTATTGAGGTGTTTCGGATCCAGATGAATTATTGGGGTCGTCGTTACTTTCTACTGATTCGCACATTCTTCAGACTGGGATTTCAATTTTTTCTTGTAGCATTTCGTCCTTGATGATAGTGGGGCGTTTAACTGGTGTACCCAAAATTTCGGTATCTGATAGCTCATCTTCGGTAATTTCCTAGCAATTATTGACGTAACCTTTTCATTGCCCATGCTATAGATAAGAGTTCTTTTTTGAAGTGCTGTAATTTTCTTCTGCTTTATTAAGGGTTCTGCTAATAAATAAGCAAGGATGTCCGGCCTGGGATAGCACTGCGCCTAATCGTTGATTCGATGTGTCGGTTTTTAGAGGGAATCTTTCTTTAAAATCGGGGAAGCTTGATACTGGTGATGTTGTTAATGCGCTTTTTAATTTTTCAAAAGCTTCTTCACTCTTTGGAGTCTAGGTAAAAATTGTGTCCTTTTGAGTTAGCCTGGTGAGTGGTCTAGCTATAGATGAAATGTTCTTTATAAACTTCCTATAATATCCAGCCAATCCTAGGAATGATTGCACGTCTTTAGGCGTTTTCAGCTGCTCGAATTCCTGGATTTCCTTGATCTTAATAGGGTTTGGCTTATGCGGTGATCAGGTGGCCTAGGTATTCTAGTTCTGGAAGTAGGTACTAGCATTTTGATGGTTCTAATTTCAAGCCTAATTGTTTTATTCTTTCCAGGACAGCCACTAAATTTTTGTTATGTTCTTCTAATCTTTTTCCGAATATTACAATATCGTCAATGTAAACGAAACATTGTTTCAATATCAATCCTCTGAGCGCATTGTCCATCATACTTTGGAAGGTAGCGGGTGCGTTTTTTAGACGAAATGCCATCCTATTATATTCAAAATGCCCTTGTATAGTAGAGAATGCTGTATATTTTTTGCACTCTTCCTTCATAGGGATTTGGTGGAATCCTGCACTAAGGTCGAAGGCTGAGAAAAACTTTGCATTTTCTAACTGGTCGAGGATATCGTCTATTACCGGGAGAGGGTATGCATCCTGGTCGGTGTCTTTATTAATCTCATCATAATCTACTACCATTCTAAGCTTTCCTCCTTTTTTAGGGACTATCCATAGTGGGGAATTGAAAAGTGATTGGGACTCTCTTATTATACCTTTTTTCAGTAATTCACTTGTTTCGTTAAGTGCGAATTCCTTGTGTTTCTCGGGTAGTTTGTGGGATCTTAAGTTGATAATTTTGGCTAAGTTCAGGATTATTTCATGTTCAGTTAGATTTGTACATGGTGGGGGTCTCCATCTAAAGTAAAGATTGAGTCACGATTTCGTTTATCCGTTCCCTAATTTTTGGTTCAATATGTTTCAGGTTCAGATAATTTTGAAACTTTTCCAGTCTTGAAGTATTTTAAAGGATAATCACCCCCTTTTTGGGCAAGATCTACGTCTCGTGATCCTACAGACGTAATTTTGCTGAATTTAATTTCCTGTGGTATTTTTACGGGTTTCTGGGAATAATTATAATATGGTATTTCTACCTTATTATTGTATATTGTGTATAGTCTATCATGAATTTCTTTTTGAACTTCTACCAAAATTACTTGATTTTCTTCGTCGGGTACGTTGATTTTACAGATTTTTTTTGAGTTTCCTGGTAGGTAGTCTCCCTCGAAATGTAATGGTAGTTTCCATTTGTCGATTATCAAATCAGTTTTTATAATAGCATATCTGGGGTATTATTGGAAGAATGGCAATCCTATTATTCCATCTTCTAATAATGGGAAGTTTTCTTCTATGTGGAATAGTTTTTTTTTCCAAAATACTGCAGATAAGTGGCTTTCGTTGTTTCATGGTGATCGTCTCCCATTGCGAATTTTTTATGGAACTTGAAGGTTTTTTGGTCGGGCTGTAAAAAGTTTCTCTTAATTATGTTGATTGCTGCTCCGCTATCTACTAATGATTTGTATATTGAGCCGTCACTACTTTTTCTTTCATGTATTGATTGTCATTTTCCGGATAATTTAGATATTCTGCTTGGTCCTCGTAATTTATATTCTCTTGGATTTCCTCCGTTGTCATCTCCTCCCTTTCTAAACATTCTTCTTGCGGCTTCTGATGTTCCTGAATAGTTTTTATTTCTGGTGGTCTTTTTTGGAACTGTCCCAGTTGAAAATTTTTGGTTTTTGAAAAACATTGGGATGCAAAATGACCAGGTTTTCCGCACTTGTGGCAGGACATCTTTAATCTTTCGCTTAGTTGGAAATTCGAGTTTGGTGCTCTCGCCTGTTGGGGTTTGGTATTTGCTGAAGGTCTAGTTGTTATTGGTAGGGGTTGGAAATTAGTAGATTTTCTAGGCACTTGGCTTTGTCTAAGTATTCTATCTTTATTTTTTTCTCGTTGTCAAGCTTCTGCTTCCAGTGCTTCTTGTCGGATTTTTCTTAGTGTGGTAGGTTTAATTGGTCTAACCTGTGACGAAATATCGTCTCTTAAATTCATTATGAATCTTTCGATCGCGCTGTTCTCTTCTATCTCTAGGGCCATTTTCCTTTTCGTTCCGGAAGGGTATTCTGCTTGTACCGCGTACACAAGGTCCTTATAGGCGTCTCTGATAAGAAGGCTAAACGTTTGAACCGTGTTTCCTTCCTGTCTCATTGCGCCCAATTTAGCTCTGCACAATTCAAGTGAGCTTTGTATTCCGAGGTTAGTTTCTAAAGCTGAGTATAATTCTTCGTAACTTCCTATTGAGATGTGTCGTATAGCTTGTTCGGCGTTGTCTCTAATTTTTTCAGCTATTACAAAATCGAGAAATAAGTCTAGATTGTCACAGCGTAAACGAGCTTTTTTACGCTTTTTATCCATTCGTGGATACCGGCATCGTTAGTTCCATTAAGGATTTGAATCGTTCTAATCATATCCTTTGCTGGTATTAGGGGAGTGATTATAGGGGCTGTTCTAATGGGCAGGTCATTGGGTCGTTCCGTTGATATACTTCTTGGCAGTGATGGATTCGCATGTGCAGTTTGCTGAGAGATTGGCTGTCTGATTTTCCGTCTAGGGACTTCAGTTTTTTGAGCGTCAGGATCCGAATCATATTCTATAAGTTCTGTATTTTTTGCAACTTGTTTAATTTCGCGTCTCCTGTTGTGATTTTCATCGTTAAGTGTGGCGAGTTCTTCCTTTATTCTGGAATTATCGAGTCTCAATTCTTGCATTTCCAATTACAATTGCTGGATGGGATCC
Source organism: Andricus coriarius (assembly GCA_932066315.1). NCBI lineage: Eukaryota > Metazoa > Arthropoda > Insecta > Hymenoptera > Cynipidae > Andricus > Andricus coriarius. Next base: position 32,614 of record CAKNWT010253090.1, on the reverse strand, counting down.
AGATATAATAAAGAATCCGGTGCATTGTGTGTTGGAGATTGTGCTCTCGATGTGGGTTGAGTGTTGTTGGGGGAGGTCATTGCCGTAAGGATTACAGGAATCAGGCCGTGTGATGAATCAGAAGTCTCGTCAGTATCGTTGGTCGCGTAAGTTACACCGTTGTTATCTCGATACTTTGCGTATGCCAGCGTAAACTATCGGTCTCACTCCTGTTATCTGATATGCGACATTATGATTTGCTTTATACGTATAGTCTTGTAATATAGTGGAATGCAAGGATATCGTCTATTACAATTTCATCGATTCCAAAGTAATGGTTTCTATTATTGTTGAGGAAAGGCAGTGCTCTGGAGCACCAGGAGTATACCTTACCGGAATTGCAAAACTTTGCCTCGCCAAACGTGAAATTAAATTTGATTTCACGTTAGTCTCGTTCCTCAGACAGCAAGGAGGACTTATTCTCCTTGCAATTCGATACGATTTGTTTTTTATTTAAATTCTTACTTTTTCTAAATTCGCTGGATGGCTTGATCCTCTCTGGTTGGCAGCTGCGAGTCCGTGGAGTTCCTCGTTGTTAACCTGGATTTGGGCAATGGCCGATGACTGGTCGTCGGTCTTCCAGGCGTTTTCCCGCAGATGCGTGTTCCGTCTGATCGCGGGCCTCGTTCAATTTTTGAATGTCGGAAAACGGGGTTTCACGTTGTATAGTTCAAGTGAATTTCGTAAAATTCTTTCCCTTCTCGTCTTAAATGAATTCAGTAAAATTCCTTTCCAATGTTTGTCACAAGAATTGCTTTTATATGATTTTTCTATTGTATACGTGAATACAGAAATCGAAAGAGCAATCCTGGCAGGATCGCCAAAATGTTATGCGTAAAAATGCTTAGAGAGCTTTTTTGTGTAAGCTCGAAGTCAATCTCTGACTTCGAGCGCTTTATTTACGTTTATGAGTACAGGTATAGAATTAAGCTCTTCAGAGAGGCGGCGCTTTATATATGCTAATTAGACGTAGAGTAGGGGTAATTGTTTTTTTTATTTTTTATCTTATTTTTAACAATTAAAAGAAAACCTACTCGTCCTATCTAAAAACGATTCATAACAAATTCATATATCTTTTTTGGGTGTACAACTTTTGTTCATTAATTTTTGTCGTACCCTTGTTTATTCATCTTTTGTCGCATCTTGCATAGTTTAAAAATTCAAAAAGTTGTGATGATAATCTTGTAAGGTGTTCAATAAGCAAAGTTTTTTTTCTCTTGACTTTTTTCATACCGTGCGTTGTTTGGCTTAAAATTTTCATTTTCGCTTGTTTTTTTGAATTTCGTGAATGCTATAACTCTAGTCATTTTTTTTTATCGCAAAAAGTCACTAAGATAAATTGTTCGTCTTTTTGAGTACTACGAATAGCCGTACTACTGCTGCTAGGTCTACACAATTTTGAAAATGCTCTAACTTTTTGAATTTTTATCCAAAATGGCTGGATAATGAACTTCACCTTCAGTTTAGGACACTTAGAAAGTATACCAAAGGCCAATACAATCTGTCAATTCTTTCGAAAGTTATCGTGCTAACAACCTAAAAATCTGCAGACACACAGACAGGCACATTCGCGAAAACCTGATTTTGGGGTTGAGGGGATCTCAAAACGTGGAAATTTGACAAAAACAAGGGGGGCGGGTCAAATTTTACACAAATCTCATACCTTCTCTGATGAGAATGTAAAAAATTTTATTTAATTGTTTTCAATTCAATTCTGAAATTAGTTTTCTATTGAAATTAAATTATTTTGTAAACCTAAAATTAGTTTTTTAATCACACTTTCTGGTAAGAAGAGGTTTATTGTATATCCCATTTGATCGCATTTATGTTTAGGGTTATCCCAAGGGTAATCCGTCGGGATATCCTACAAGGCGGAAATTTGGATACCCTAGGGATGTCCGGGATGGCTGGGATGTTTCTGGGATAATCAAATGTCTCACGGGGGATGTTGAAATTTTTTATATATCCCACGCGAAACATTTGAATATCCCAGAAACATCCCACAAGCATCCCGGATATCCTCGGGATATTCCTGGTATATCGAAATTTCCGCCTTGCATGCTATCTTGGTGAATTATCCCTGGGCTAACTCGGGACATAAATGGTATCAAATGGGAGATCCCAGAATATCCTATTGCTGCGAGGAGAATGGAATTCATCTTTGTAGGAATTCAAAATGATTGAAACGAGAATAGTCTTATACGATAAACCGCAATCATTGGCATTTCAGACTAAAATGAAATTGTGTTGCATTTCAAAGCATAGCGGGCCATCTGCTGATCTGTTTAGCGAAACCCGCCCTAGAACTTTGTTATCAAAACAATGATAATTTCATTATATAAATTTTGGTCTCCTTAAACCTAAAAAAATATATATTTTACGTTGTACTCTCAACGATTATATATTTTTCGAATTAGGCCTTATAAATTTTTAATATCTGAAAGTAATCTTTTTTTTCCAGGTGGAAGTCAGTCTGTCGCGAGTTACGAGGATTTGAGCTCAAGTAGTTTCAGCTCAGCAAGTAGAGCATCACTTGATGCAAGAAGTTCGCCAACTCCTTCATATGGTGCTGAAAATATGATGGTGTTCCCCGGCGACAGCAGCGGATCCATTTGAGATTACTTGAGGTGCGCAGCCATTCTGCCCCTTTGGCTACGTTGCCTCAAGTAAACCAACAAGGCTCAAGACCGAAGAATTTTTTCGGAGTGAATATCATCAATAGAGAAAGGCATTTCAGTTCTATTGGAATATTTTTACTCTTTTTATAATTTTTTAGGAATTATATCAGTTTTTAATTCATCAATGCGAAACTTATAGTTAAACAGCTAGCTAAGCAAGTCACGGTCGTGTCATCAATCGGAATGCTAACCGTACTCCATGATACATATAATACATATAATTTGATATGTTCTTTATGATGTGAGAATTCAAAGGTACTTGGCGAAAAAGCTCAATTTTTAAGAACGTGATGTTTATGCTGATGGCCAGGGCTTAGAAAGTTGAGCATGAATGAGTTAAAAATGAATTAAAAATCTCCTTCCAATAAATCCTTTACTCCTGAAAGGAGTAGATCGAAGCGTATTTTCCAGTGACCTTGATCAATTATTTGGGACCTAACTGTTCATAGAATAAAAAAAGTAAATTTTTACATAAAAGGTGTTAAGGCTGTTGGGGCGGTGTCAAAAAAAGGCGAAATCTGTGAAGCATTCAAAGTTTACCACTAAGATTCGATAAATCGGGTTTAAGGTTTTAAAAACGCACTTTGAAAGTTTTCTAGAACCTAGAAGGGGTTTTGCGGGGGCAGAACATTGAGTAAATATCTGGGTTTTTGAAAAAATACGCTAACTGCTCAAAAGTGAGAATGAGAAAGTGTAGCATCTACATAAAGTGTGAAGGAAGCCGACTGACGCAGGATGACAGCTTGACCGTACTAGATCGTGCTACGAAAATGCACTATCGGTAAAAGTTGTTTATTGACAAGTACGAATGATTAGCGAATGCAACAGTATCGCTGCAATGGAAATAAATAATTAATTTCTTCTTAGAATAATAGATTAGAGTAGGGTGAAAGAGCCATTTTTGACTATTGAGCCCTGTAAAACTCGTAAATTGGAACTTATATCGATAAATAATGTACCATTGTAAACTTCACAGTTTTGGCTAAAACTTCTCTGTTGAAACTGTTCGTCTACAATGCTTACTACTAGTATTATAGCACTTGGAAAAAATGTATTCTATGGCTGAAAATCGAGGCAAAAACAATTCTTTTACACGAAATTCAAATTTTATTGAAAGAATTCGTAATTTGATATTTAACAATTATTAATCCAAATCCTTATCCGAGTTCCATGTTTGAGAAAATTACGGCCCTGATCGTTTGCACGGGACCTGTGTGATATCGCTCCGTTATATTCGTTAAATTACGGGTGTTTTAATAAAGTGCATAATGCTATAAACAGACAGTGGTGTTCATCTTGTCCTAGGAACAAATAAAATTGCATTCTTATGTCGCTTTCCTTCAGGAAAACGTTTTATTTTACCTCTTAAAATTTGAGTATCGTGCTGGTTACGTTATCATTATGGTGGCATGAGCGATCTGTAATGGATCATCATTAACGACCTTGAATGGCCAACATCAACGACCTTGATGCCCTCTGTTAAGAAGTCTTCAGCATTGCACTGCATCATGTGGCCCTCGCAGCTGGTCAGCTACTTGTTTCTTATACTTTTTTGGCCATTTTTCTTGCATTTTTTTATTCTCTCTAATTTTACGAGTATAGGTTTGCATGTTGCGGCTAGTTTTTTGAGAACCTTCAGGCTTTATTATGCATGGTTAATTGTTATTTTTATATATGGATTTATTACTAATTTAGTTAACGAGTCGCAATTTTTGTTCAGATTTTTTATTCACCTTTGTAGTAGCAGAAGAAATTGTAAGTCTTATCATCCCCTATAGATTAGAATTATTAGTATGAAGGTTGGACTGAGTTGGGTACCGGTAACTTTTTTTTTATAAATAATCCGTACGTTCTATGCCGGGGTATTTTTGAATCCATTTACACTTATTCTTGTTATGCAGCTAAGTTTATTCTCAGTTTATTATAGATTCTTCAAATATTTGCCATGTTAATGCCCAGTCTCTCTTGGCTCATATTCATGAGTTCCGACATTTTTTCAGCTCTTGTTCGTACCATATTATAGCTGTCTCAGAGACATGGCTAACCTCGAAACACCCATCAAGTGTAGTCGCACTTGATAATTACGTGCTCTTTCGTAGAGACAGATAGGAGTGGAGAGGGGGTGGTGTGTGTCTGTATGTGCATGACAGTCTTAGGGGGGTCTTATTGGGAGTCAGTTCGGCCGTTAATTATCCTGCTTCTGAATTTCTTTTTGTTGAGGTCACGGGAGCGAGGGACTCCGTTTTTTGATGGGGGTCATTTATAAACCTCGAAATGCCTATTTTGGAACAGAACTTGAATCAGCAATTTTTACCCCTGTACCTAACTTCAATACAATTATGCTCACAGGTGATTTTAATGCTAATTTGAATGCGATTTGCAATCATACTAAATATTTAACAACAATGATACATGCTGCTGGGTTATCTATTGTCCCACGTAATTCCACCTATCACACTGATCATTCCAGTTCCCGAATAGATTGAATGATAGTAGATGATCTTGATATGCTGAATTCTTATAGCCAGCATCCTATTCCATTTCTATCTAATCACGATCTTATAAATATTAAATACAAATATAACTGTACCCAATCCACAAACCGTAATCAAACCCAAATAAGAAATCTTGCATATGTAGATAAGTGTAAGTTTCAGGAGCACTTAATGACCTATGATTGGTAAAAAATATTAAGAATTGAAGAAATTAATAGTAAATTAAATCTTTTATGCTCTTACTTAATTTCTTCGCTCGATCATTTCGCACCTTTGCATGGTCTACATAAACATAATAATTCAGCTCCTTGGATCACAGTTGAAATCAAAAACCTTATGAAGGAACGTAATAATGAGCGTCGCCTGGAAAAGAGCACTAAAAATCCACTGATACAAGCACAGTTTCGTCAGCTAAGGAACTTAGTTCAAATCAAAATCAGGAATTCGTATAATCAATATAATTACAATGCTATAAAGAACAAGAATAAATATGAAAATATCTGGCACTTACTTAGACGCTTATATCTAATTCCACTTAAGAATGAAGCCTCAGCTCATACTTTCCCATCTAATGATTTATTAAAAGCATTCATATTCACATAAAAGCACCTACCACCCTTAAATTCCTAAACTTTGGTATACCCCTTACAGCAGTTCAGGCAAGTTCGACTTTTCGAGATACTGATTTCTTTTTTTAGATATAACACCGGAAGTTCTCTTCGAAAAACTCTTCGAAATAGAAACTAACGCTTTCGGAATCGTTGGTATATCTATAAAGATGATTCGACTAGCGCTTCCTGTAATTTTCCCCATACTCCTTCACATCTATAACTCTTCCCTTCAGGTGGGATTTTCCCCTGATCTATGGAAAAAAGCGCTGATTCGCCCTATTCCTAAGGGTTCTAGTCCCTCTTCTCCTAATGATTGTCGGCCTATTTGGATACTTTGTGCTATGTCTAAGCGTCTAGAACGTATTGTGCATTTGCAACTTACGAGTTACCTAGATGCAAATAGGCTACTTGATCTGCTACAATCGGGCTAAGCACAGTACATTAACAGCCTCCCTGAAAGTTACTTCAGACTTTAAAATCGCTATCGAAAAGAAGAAAATAACAATAGTTGTTTTATTTGATTTTCTAAAGCTTTCGATAGTGTTGATCACACGCTTCTTTTAAATGAACTGCGTTACATTAATCTATCCAGTACTGCAATTGCGTGGTTCGAATCCTACTTAAAAAACAGTTTTCTACAAGTGTTTAATGATGAGGGTGAACGGTCCGATTGCGTGGGGGTCGAGAGTGGAGTCCCCCAGGGTTCCAATCTTGCCCCCCTCCTTTTTGGTCAACACACATCTGACCTTGGTGGTTATCTTGAGCATTGTAAGTACCATAAATACGGGAACGATTTTAAGTTATGTGTCTCTGCTCCTATCTCTTCCTAAAGTTGTTTTAGGGCGGGGATAGGTATTACCGGGGTACACGGATTCTGAGTAATGAGACAAAAGAAAAATGCCTTGGGTCTGAAACGACCCACGATAACTGGATCGGGTTAATTTATCTAACTTTTAATGACGTTTAACGCCGTAGTATTATAACGCCTTAATATTATAACGATTAAATCTTTGCAATTCGATCCAGAGTTTATATCAGTTATCTAACAATTGATTCCTAAGATCTCTAATGATATCCGATTTGTCAACGTCATAATCGTCGTTTGACCAGAGTTGCCACACTTTTTTTGTTAAACATATGTGAAATTTGTTCCTTAGAGGGCTGTTTAGCCCGAGGGACCTACTAAATAAATTTTAAACTCTAATATCGTCGGGAGTTGCTACATTGTATTTTGGACGGCTAATGCGACTTGGTCCGGCCTTTGATTCGTCTGATTTTGCCCGTTCAACTCTCATAGTAAACATCTTTTTAGATTTATTCTTTTTCTCTGCTGTCTTCTTCTCTTTTTGCTTGTTTTACTCAGCCCGAAAAAAGTCCATCACAGCATAATTTATTATTATAATAGCCGCTTCACGGCATTTAAGGCCACGATTGCTTTTTTTCAAATATTGTTTTTTTTTGTCACAGTGTTCACTTTTTGCTCATCATGAACAAAAAAAAATGAAGAAAAGGTGGCTCTTTCGCCCCATTATATATTTTCTTATATTTTGCTAAACCATTCTAAATTAGGTGCATGCCGAAGGAAATAAATGAACATTTCCTGCTCAGAACACTATTGTGATTCGGAAAATACTTACCAGCCAATTTGTCAGCCAAAATCTGAAGCACTATGAAAAAATAAAATTGGAGATAATTTCTTGGGAAAATACCCTTTTTCATAAACGATGCTTAAGATGATCTGTGAAGATGGATGATATAATTATTTCTATTGCCATTTTTGCGCGCTGTAGTGGCAATCTTAAAAAGCATGTGGCGAATTGCTGCACGTCATTGTTCTCAAATGATAAACGAATGGCTTTTTCACCCCGTGGCCCTTTTGCCCCACTCTACTCTTAACGTGGTCTCGGAAGAGGAAAAGTATACAGGTGATAAAAGAATGCCGCTGTGAACTTGCCGATAATTAATCGATAATAATTTTGCGATTTTCCTTAAAATTATTCGTTGAATTATTTAAATATCTTATCTTGACATAAATTATAATAATTTTAAAACTCGTTTAAAACTCGACTTGTCATTGTACATATTTGTTGTGCTGTAACGTACAAGAAAAATATGGAAATGTCGCATTACGTAAAATCGTATAAATAAGGTAAGTATTGTGCACCCTATTTTCGCTTTATAGAACAATCATATTACTCGCATTCACAGAATCTAAAACGCCCTCAGAAAGGTATACTCAGACACATCACACACTCCGAAACCTCACAAAGGTTTGCTATTGCTAGACAGCAAATTATGACTTGAATATCTTGAAGGAGAAATGTATATTTCTCATTGAAAATATAAAAATCTGCAAAAAGAGAGATTCAATGTTCAAATTAATTAAAATTGAAATCATTCTATGCAGCAGACTTCGAACTTATTAACAATTTTTTGCAAAAAAAATTTGCAACAAGTAAGCAAATATCTACATTACCGGCGCTTACTTTTGACAATGTCTTGTCCACATACAATTTTCTTGTACGTTTCAACACAAAAAATATGTACAACAAGTCTATAATTTTATATGAGTTTTAAAATTATTATAAATTATGTCAAGACAAGATTTGTAAATAATTCAATAAATAATTTTAAGGAAAATTGCAAAATCATTATCGATTATTATCAGCGAGTTCACAGGGTTATCACTTGAACACTTTTTCTCTTCCGAGACCACGTTTATTATTCTAAGAAGAAATTAATTACTTATTTAAATTGCAGTGATACTGTTGCATTCGCCGATCATTCGGACTTTTCAATAAAAAAAAAATCGGAAATTTCATTTTTTATTCACATTTAAAATTTCCGCCAAGATAGGTGGTGGCATCAGCATGCAGTTGCGAGTTTGACCGGCAGTGCATTTTTGTAGTACGATTCAGTACGGTGAAGCTATCTGCTGTCATCCCGCGTCAGTCGGCCTGTTCACACTTCACGTCGTTGCTACTCTTTTTAACACTCACTTTTTAGCAGTTACCGTATTTTTTGAAAACCCAGAGACTTGCCCCATGTCATGCCACCGCGAAACCCTTTCCGGGGCCTGAACAATTGTCAGAGTGCGTTTTTAAAACCTAAATTCCGATTTATCGAATCTTAGTGGTAAAGTTTGAGTGCTTCACAGGTTTCGCCATTTATTGGACACCACTCCAACAGCCTTAAATACCTGCTCCTTTTGGGCCTCAATTGAAATTTTGAAATACCTTTTTGAAAGGAAGAATCTCTGTTTTTAGAATGATTCTTAATGTTTAAATTAGTTCTCCTTAGAGCAACATTTTCCATCGAACATTTTCTTATTCAAAAAAAGGAACGGAGTAATCGTTATCTTAGAATTAGATAAGGAGATAATAATCTAGAGAGTAGTGTGTTGAAGCATATAACGAGCGAGTACCACGAAAATAATGCATTCCACATCAAGAAATATTCCTCTTCTGTTATTTCCAAACCGTAAAAAAGTACACTTGAAGTTTCAATGAAACTAGAAACAGGGTAGAAGACATATTTTTCGTCGTTTTTTATGCAAGCCACAGAATCTTAGCAGGTTTGCTCGATTTTCGTGTCATGCCGCACATTAGAGGTTGAAATCGGCTAATTTTAGTTTATTTCAAAATATCAATACGTCAAATAAAACTTTTATTTTTCCGTGCTGAATCTTCAGAAGATTTGTATTGGTATTTACGTAAAACTATCAAATCGCTAATTTGAATGTCACTTTATCTCCTTTAAAGTTTTGCAATTTTGAATGCGTTCGATTTATGAAATTGCAAATTTTGAAGCTCTTTAAATTTTAATTTTTGAGAGTTAGAGATTCAAATGGTCAATTTGTATAATTAAAAAAAAATCATTTCATTTGTAATGTCTCATCCTACAATTGTTTCTGTTTAATATTATATATTTTTAAACATTTGGTTTTTCCATTTTCATTTTTAACTTTCTTAATTTTTAATCTTACATTTTTAACTTGAATTAAAAAATGGTAGTGTTTATATGTCCGGACACAAGCCACGTCCCTTTTCCAGATCCCCCTTCTCCTGCCTGGTCCGTACGTTTGGACTTCCGTTAAAAGTTTAATATTTTGAAATTAAAAAATACTTCAAATATAATCGAAAAACTGGGCCCTTTTCATTTAGACATTTGGACCTGCTTTAAACATTAACCTTTTGAACGTATTTGAATGTTTTTGGACAAAGGCTCCAATCTCATCTTACTAAACAAATACTAGAACTAGGTACTTTTGCATAACATAGCAGTACTTCTTTTTAAATAGAACTGTGGCTTCAGAGCGAAAAATTGTCTAGTTTTAATACTTTTTGCGTAAAATGAAGATTTCGGGTTCTAACCGGAACCAGCTTGAACATTCCAACTTTACATTTAATGCAAAAAGTATTAAAATTATACATTTTTGGCCCTGTAGCCACAGTTCATATTTAAAAATATGAGCACTTCTATATTGCGAAAAAGAATATTTAAATTTCTAGCATTTGTTGAGAAAAATTAAAAGATTGAAGTTTTAGGTTAGAGCTTTAATCCAACACGCCTAATTTTAAATGATTCAAATTCAGAAGGGTTCCACTTTGAATGCTTTGATTTGAATTTAGTTTTGACCTCGGTTTTGACTACTTCATATAACAGAATTTTCAGATTACTTTATTTTTATTAATAAATTTAATTTAAAAAATACAAAGGTACAGAATAATTTATGTGCATTATAGAATAGAGATAAACTAAAATTCCACAATGTAAAATTGAATTGAATCAAATCAGACGTATTCAACAATCTTTAAACTTTTATTTAATATGCGCAAAAGTAACTTTATAGTGAAATAATGAGCGAAAACGGTTTTTTAATAACTGCTAAAATATAAACAATTTTCAGCTCTTTCACAGTCTTATTAAAATCGTTGTCCTTAGTTTTTAAAATTAATAATGACTTTCATTTCATGTCATACTTTTTATAATTTTATCGCTTTTTCTAAGTTAAGATGCTGAAATTTTACAATTTTTGTTTTGGAATTCCGCTTTTTGGAGGTTTTGTTCATTGCCGTGAATGAATAACTCTTATGGAGAAAAATGGAAGAAATCCAGGATTTAAATCTCTCGCAGTCGAATCAGAAAAGCCAAATTCAACTCAGTCGTTCCCTTCACAATAAAGTTACTTTTGTTCATGTTCAATAAAAATTGAAATACAGTTCAATACGTCTGATTTGATTGAATTCAATTTTACATTGTAGAATTGAAGTTTTTCTCTATTCTATAATGCACATAAATGTGCAATTTTTCTGTCCCTTTGCATTTCGGTAATAAAATTTCTAAATAAAAATAAAGTAATTTGCTAAATTTGTATCATAAATACGTTAAAAAAAACATTGAATTTTATTACAGTTAAGTATCGAAATTTTGTTTAATTAGGTCGCAACCGATTACGGCCAACTAAAATGGAATTACCCTCTAACGACCTGGAAAAAAATGTTTGTGAACCGAGAAATGATCGTGAATTTGTTTTTGATTTTAGGGACCGCTTTGAACGAGACAATTTTTTTCACGGAAGGCAAAGAATATCTTAAAATAGAATACAGTGGATAGCAAACATTTATAAATTGCAATAAACACAAAGTATGCCATTAACTGAATAGCTCTTATAACACAAATGATGCTGATATATTCAGCTATGTGATAACATTTCAGTAGAAATGACGTTAAAAGCCAATAAAAAGTTTTTGGCATTATTTTGAGTGGTTGAAATTTTGTACACTGTTGGCAGGTTCGCCCTACAGTGGAAATCGATTCTACACCGCGAAACTGATTATAAAGATATATTTATACGTACCTATAACATTTCTTTTATACCTACACTACTATAAGAACAAACAAAAAAGTGACGCAATTTCTATTTCAGATTATATTAGTAAAAGAATAACGACAGTCATTTCGCTCATATTTCATGTCACATCTTACAATGGACTGGTTATGTGCGGCTAGCATGATGCAAGAATCATGTGTGGCTAGGATGGCCACCAACCTTTCCGCGTCCAAAGTAACTAGAAAATACCTATACAAATTTACATGGGCTGATTCTGCCATGAGGCATGTTTACCAACCTATGAGTGAAAATTTTCTCTACAACTTTTCACTGAAAATCCACTGTAGGAAGGACGCTGGTATCAACAGTAGGAAAATGAAAGTCTAAAGCAATACGCTTATAACAATTATCTGACATAGAATATATAATTCTTGGGTTAAAAGTATTACAGTTTAATAACCAAGGGACATATATCATTTTAAAAAATTGCTCTGAGAAAAGTGTATTTACTTTTAAAAAATTGCGAATTTTAAGGACTGTAAATCTATAAATTAAGTTCACTTTAGGCATTTCGCTGTTATTTACAAGTGTCCGCTGTCCAAAGCTATCCACTGTAGGGAGGTTTCCCCTACTTGAAAGTATTTTTTTAAGTCTGTGTAGCTTTATTTTTCGTAATAGGTATTGCATGTATACTGAATTCAATCGATTTCTGTTTCCATTTGCATACGACCATGAAGGTGTAGTATAAATGTTAAATCGTATAATAAATTCGTGCGCATGGATCGCGACTCGTGAATTCGGAAATAACATTTTGTATTTGACCGTTTGAAAGTAGTTTATAATGCGTAGACGTAAGAGTGTAGAAAGTAATATTAAACTCCGGACCAGGAAACGAGTGGCGTTCAGCAAAAAACTTCACACTGATCGGGATGAATGACACTTAGGATGCATATATGCAAACAGCTATCCATACCAAGAAACACACATAAGGTACGAATTTTTATTCCAATGATCTTATACCTTCGAAATAGTCAACGTCTTTCTAATTGCGCCGACAAAATTTTTTTGCGGAAATATTAAGTGGAAAAAACAAAATTCTCTCTTTAAGGATGTTGGAACGGTTTCCAAAAAATGGCGAAATTTGTGAAACTCAAACTTCATGACTAAGATTCGATAAATCGGGATTGAGGTTTTAAAAACGCACTTTGAAAATTTTCTAGACCCCAGAAGTGGTTTCGGGGTGGTAGGACATTGGGTAAGTCTTTGGTTTTTATTAAAAAATACGGTAACTGTTAAAAAGTGAGAGTGGAAAAATGTAGCAACGGCGTGAATTCAATTTAAATAAATAGTTCATTTCTTCTTAGAATAATGAACGTGGTCTCGGAAGTAGAAAATTGTACAAGTAATCAAAGAATAGCGCTATGAACTCACTGTTAATAATTGATAATAATTTTGAAATGTTCCTTAAAATTATTTAATAAATTATTTACAAATCTTGTCTTGCCGTAAATTATAATAATTTTATAACTCAGTATTATATCATATAAAATTATAGACTTTTCGTTGCACATATTTGTGCTGTAACGTACAAGTCAAGAAAAAAAAAAAAAAGAAAATCACAAATTGCATTTCTTATTCAAATTTGACATTCCCTCGAAGACACGTGGCAGCATGCAGATGCGACTGTTACCGACAGTGCATTTTCGCAGTATGATCAAGCTGTCAGCTGTCATTGCGGGATGGCGACAGTCGGCTTCCTTCAGACTTCACGTCGTTGCTACATTTTTTCACTCTCACTTTTCAGCAGTTACCGTATTTTTTTCGAAAAACCAGAGACTTACCCAATGTCCTCCACAAATTTCGCAATTTTTTTGGACACTTTTCCAACAGCCCAAATTTTCTCCTTCTTATAAATTCGTTAAAGCTTGTGCCACTCAGGAGTGAAAATCGTTTAAACATCCATTAGTTTTCTGAAAAAGTTTGAAAATAAGAATATAATAAAGGTCAGTGAGAAAGTGATAATGCAAAAAAAATGAAAATGATTAAACAAAGTAGAATTGCTAGAAGTCTTAGAAATAATTGTCAAGTGCTGGCGACAACGTTTTTTGTACGAGGTCAAGGCCCATGCGTGATACTAGCTTTCAAACGGAGTTCTACAGTATATATTTTGCTACTTCTTGATTTTTCCAAAATCTTTGATAGTTTCATATAGATCAAAGAAAGAATTTACAGGAGAAAAATTCTGTTGGATGATCTAAAAAGATATAGAATTTTTTCATTTGCAACATTAAAAAATATAGTTTGTATCGCGGTTGTTGATGAAGTACCTTTTTTAATTTCAATGAAAAATTCTGAATATTTGACAAATTTTGAAAGTTAAAAAAACTCTGAAAGATTATTGTTTTTAGCACTTTAGACATGACAAAAGGCTTCTTTAGCAAAATTTGTCCTTTAAGGAAGAAGAATGTAAAAGTAAACGTAACGTGAATCGTATAATCGAATATTTTGCGATGCATTTTATTATCCTAAAAAAGAAGGAATATTATCAAAAATGATTAAACGCAGTAAGTAATGTGATTTTTGGTTAATTTACTTAGTTTCTCTTCACTTTTTTGCATAATCTCCGAAGAAAACATAAGTTAATTTCTATATGGTTTACTGAAACATATATACCTGTGTATATACATACGTGAAGTTTCATTGGGAAAGGGCCCACTTTATCGATCGCTTTTTTTGTAAAAAAGGGTAAAAACTATCAATTTTTAGTTTTCTATGGGGAATCATTCTTTAATCCATGCTCTATATCTGGTGACATTATAGTTATGTGCCAAAAGTGGGCAAATTTTATGTTTGAAGAAAAAATATAAAACCTGCGCTAATAGCGCATGCCAACTTTAAACGCTTTTTTCTCGAAAAGCGGGTTTTCGAAGTTCTAACTTCAAAAATGCCCCGGTGTCTCGCTTTTCAACGTAGATGGTTCGTTCTGGGCCTAAAATGTTGCGAAATTTATTCGACTACTAACTCTATGCAGAAGAAGTGAACCCTTTCCTTAGGGGATGTCATATATTTTTACTTTTTTTTAATTAGCGAAAAACTTATCAGAAAGTAATTTTCTTCAATATATCTTCCCTTATGAAAATATATGACAGGACAAAAATGACAGGCCTGTCATTTTTTCCCTGTAGTTTTTTCGCGACCACAGGAAAAGGACAGATAAAAATGACTGGCCCTAATTGACCATAATTTATAATTATATCGTCTGAACATTATAAAGTATCGACGACTTGCAGATTTGTTAGTGAACTATTTGAACTTTCCTGTAAAGCTTAAAAAATATTTAGCAAAAGAAAACCACTATGGGAATTTTCATGATGAAACACCTTTTTGTAGCCTGTGTCCAATTCCCCATTCTCTTCCAACACATCAATTGTGGAATGTGTTCGATTTGCCATTTTAAAGCCTTCTTATCCTTTCAAAGCGCTAAACTTGAGTACCACGGCAACAATTTCGGACTATTTTCAACTTTCTTCAATCCCTTAACAAGTTCACTGCGTGCTTGCAATTCCATGATCCAACAAAGTATGGTCTTGCCACGCGCATCTATAAAAAGTGAACCAATCAAATGGTCCGCAGGTTAGGCGTGACAAGACAATTCTTTGTTGGATCATGGAATTGAGAGCACGCACTGAACTTGTCAAGGGAATGAAGAAAGTTGAAAATGGTCCGAAATTGTTGCCGTGGTACTCAAGTTTAGCGCTGTGTACGGATAATAAGGCTTTAAAATGGCAAATCGAACACATTCCACAATTGATGTGTTGGAAGAGAATTGGGAATTGGACACAGGCTATAAAAAGGTGTTTCATCATGAAAATCCCCATAATGGTTTTCTTTTGCTAATGATTTTTTAAGCTTTACAGGAAAGTTCAAATAGTTCAATAATAAATCTGCAAGTCGTCGATACTTTATAATATTCAGACGATATTATTATAAATTATGGCCAATTAGGGCCAGTCATTTTCGGCTGTCGTTTTCCTGTGGTCACGAAAAAACTACAGGGAAAAAATGACAGGCCTGTTATTTTATTCCTGTCATATATTTTTATAAGGGTTTACTGAAGATAATAAAAAATTTGTGTTATTACAAATTCCATGTTTATTGAGTTTAAAAAAGATGAGAGTGAAATATATGTATGTATAGGTATATAAGAGTTCCGGAATCGAAAAATTTATTTTTATATTTGCATTTTATGAACATATTTCTAAAAATCCAAAAATACGAGGGTGGATCAAATATAAACGAGACTTTATTTATAAAATTTTATTGGTATGAAAGAAAAATACAAAGAAGTGAAATTATTTTTCGACATAAACTATATGGTATCTGTGCGGTAGTATAGAAAGGGACAGAAGCGAAGCTTTCTGAAAATACATCCAGCCTCGCTTCCTGCTTTGGGAATCGAACCCGCGCCAGCGTAGCTACTAAGGTTGCAGTGTTGGAACATAAGACAAATACGATACCATCTGAGCCACGATGACTCCCTGGGGTCTAAGCATGTGGTGGTCACATGAACTTAAACCTGGACTGTAGGCAGGGTGTTTCAGTGTAGCCCAGGAAATTTCATCCAATTTTTGACACGTTATGTTCGCTGTGTGTCGCCTGGCGTTTTCGTGGAGCAAAATCACGTTCTTTATCGATTGGCGTCGTCTTTTCGTCCTGTAAGTAGCCTTAATATCTGTAAGATGATGTTTTGAACACTGCCATAACTGATTTCAAATTTAGCAGCCATTTCAGCGAAGCTGATGCGACGGTCGCCCTCCACAAGGTCGCGAGCTGCGTAAATGTTGCTTTGGGTCACAGTCGTCTTGAGACGGCGGTCGTGTCTCTCGTTTTCAACCTTCTCTCTTCCCTCAGAGAAAGTTTTACGCTAAAAGCACACGCGGCCCTTGAAGAGGGTGAATTTCCCGAGCTGTTTACACAATCTTCGGAGAATTTTAGCTGGATGGATCCCCTCCTTCCCCAGGAAACTTATTATAATCCGTTACACAGCGGATGAATAGACTTCATTCTCAGTCATCTTCTTTTGCAGACTTCCATGCTAACTCGACACAGATTTTGGGCTTGAGTCCCCCTCTTAAAGCCTCCCCACCACCTCCAGAAAGTCTCACTGTCGTACATCATGTTCTCTGGCCCACAGAGAAAAAGTCTCGTTTATATTTGATTCACCCTCGTAGAAAGTGTAATTGCAACGCAATTATAACTTCCAAAACTTTAAGTCTGTGACTATATCCAAAGGTTTTTCGATTACCGGAACGGGGCGAAAATGATTTGGAAAAATGTATGTATGTGAATGACACAACTTTTTTGGAAGAATTAGTTGAATAGAAAGTATCGCACAATTCAATTTTTTCGTAACACAAGATGAAAATCTATCAGCCTGCAGCGGTCGGGCAAGTCGCAGGCCCGTCGTTCCTCGCCGTTTGCACGACCGACGGGCGTCTAATCTGTCGGACCATTGTCCACCCGTCGGTCGCATTCCGACTCTGCCGACCTGTCGCGGGCATTTAGCAGGCAGGTTGGTCTCCAGCCCTTCGGGCCGATCACTTGCCGGCACGTATTGTTATCTGGGTCAAGTTTAAATAAGGGAAACATTTAAGTATACTAAGAAGCATTTAAATTGTTGTTATCTGTTTCTTTTTAAATAAAATCGATTCCTAAACAAATTTCCGATTCTAATTTCTATCAACACTAAAGACTGTCTACTTTTATTCGAGATTTACGTTACAAAAATTCCAAATGCATTGCTTATTCGTTTATACTATATGGAGTTAGAAATAAATAACTTATAATTCCCGGAGAAAAAACACTCAGAAAAATATCCTCTTGTGTCAACAGGATGTCTTTTGAAACAAATGAAATTTCCTCTTAAATTTAAGGTTAAGCGGATTTTCGTTTGTCATTAAAACAATCTTTTTAGTTTTTACAGCAAACATTCGTTTGGGGCAAACTTCATCTAATCTTCCAGCCAAATAATTCTGTTTTTGTAAACAAATATTTTAGGTAAATGTCCCAGTAATCGTAAAACTTGGTTATAATTGGAATACATTGTTAAAAAAATGTGTTAAAAGTAACATTTAATGATAAAAGCACGAAGTTTTAGCATTTTATAATAGCAAATAGAAATAACATTCATTCAAATTCATTCATTCATTCATTCAAAGCAAGAAAATTTGCATCACGATTACTGGGATTAAGGTCACGATTGCTGGGACGTTTTCCTTATGTGTTTCAAAACAATGCATTGTTCAAAAAAATTCTAAACATAAATTTGACAATTTCTTGTAAAGCATTTTTGAATATTTTCTGTAGTTGCCAGCATTTGTTATTTAATAAAAATGTAAACTGATAGGTGTTCCAAGGATTACATGAGTCATTAAAACGTAATAATACTATATAGAAATTATATTTGCCCAACGTACAGTTTTTTTATTTATAAAAACTCGCTACATCTCTTTTAAGCGAAACGATAATCCTAATAATGTTCGTTCGTTATGTACTACAATATATTACTGTCTATTATGACACTTATAATAATTCGATAATTTCAAACTGTGATTGAGACACTCTGTGGATCCTACCGATAATAAGAGAAATGAAAAAATGCAGATTGAACGATATAATTTGAATAATTATAATTTGTACCTCAATGACTTATATCCAGTGTTTTCATTTTTAAGTTTTAGAGGTGTGCGTGTGAGCATTTGTTCTTTTTGGAAAATGTTCCGTAACTCCAGTGTCTATGAATTTATTACTTTTTTTTTATAAAGACATGTTTACATTCTGAAAACAAATTTTATTGTACTTATTGTACCCACTAATTTTAAGTAATCGACAATTTTTAATGAATCTTCACAATAATTAAATTGATAGACACTGCTCAGTCTTTAAAAACTATTAGTTTTTTATATATATTTTACTACAATATTATATTATATATTATTATTATTGATATTATTATATGGACGATGCAAAAATATCTGCGTGTATCTTAATTAACTCGTATATTATCGATAAACATATATAAGTATATATCATCCATACGAGAGTGTTGAAAATGAATATTCACGAGCCCAGTGATATTACGAAAAAGGAAAAACGATGTATTCGCAACGATTTCTTCTTTTATCCTGAACCATTTTTAATCGCAGCGAATTTATCGATTTCTTTAAGGTTCGTGATTTTGAGGTGACGTATACCTATTTTGTAACTATATAATGGACAGAAATCGAAAGAAAAATAAATGATTTTTATCTATCACTACATAAAAAAGAATCGTTTTCTATTTATATTTCTTATCAAACCTTATTTCGAAGCCCGAATGGTGCCCTAATGAATAAAAAGTGTATTCATATAACACTCTCAGAAAAACTTGACTTGAAGTTTGTGGAAATTCGTGCAATGGGTCATATTTTCTAGCAAATGAACAAGATTGATGCCAATTTTTACATGGATACGATATGTCTTCCGTTTCCGGCACTGAATGGTAAAGTACGCGTTTTTGTTCTGTGCTATCTTTTTGGCTTCGGCGACGGGCGTGAAGGTCTGATTGAGGTTAAAGGTGATAAGGGAGGTGATTTTAGTGAAGGGGGTGTGTGTTAGTGAGGGGGAGCTGTTTTGTAAGGTTGAAAGGGCCAATAGGAAAGTGAAAAGTGCTAATTTGGAGGTTAGTTGCCGAGGACGGAAAAGTGAGAGGTTAGATAGAGGACAGCAGATCGGTAAGGTAGGCACTAGGCCAGAATGCTTGAAATGAGTAGCCCAGTGGGGTCCATCAGAGGGCAGCACCAGGTAGACAGCAACCTCGGTGCTGATGATCTCACGGAGCTAGGCGAAACAGGAAGGCGTAAGGGTGGTGTCGGAGATAGTACCGATGTTGGCGAGATGCAGTTTACTACGTCAGGGAACTTGAGATGGGGAAGGAAGGCAGGGGGACTAGCTGATAAAAGGACTCGAGGTAGGCCGTCAAATTGAAAACTGCTTAATAGATCCGGATCTAGTAGCTTAGGATCGAAACAACTTTTTGACAAATGGAGGCAGGGGGAGGGTTTACGGATAAAAGCGATAAGGGGGACACGACGAAAGACAGTAAAAGATCAAGGGAAGAAGAGGGTAATGAGCAGGGAGAAAAGAAGTTGCGGAAAAAGTTAAAGAAAAAGTTCCCACCGGAGAGGAATAAGGTAAAAGGGAAAGTCGATCTAGAGATTTTGGAAAATCTCATTAAAGGGTTTAGAGAGGAAACGAACCGAAGTCTGAATGGCATGCAAAAGCGAGGGGATGAGGTTTGGGAAGAAATGAGGAAAGTTAGAGAGAAGTGGAGAGAATGGGATCGGGTGTGGCGTCAAGAAAAAGATGAGGCTTGGACGAAGTTGGAGGATATCGAGAAAAAGCAAAGGATGAGTGAGAAAGAGGGAAAATCTGATATGGAGAAGTTGGAAGGAAGAGTGAGAAAGCTAGAATGTAAGTCTGAGGATATAAAGAAAGGGGATAAAGAGGTAAGAGAAGGAGAGAGAATAAAAGAAGTGATTGAGAACGTTATCCTAGGAAATGTGAGAATGAAATCAAGATTGAGAGAGTTAGAAAGGAAAATAGATGTAGAAGAGAAGACGAAACGAAGTAGAAATATAGTGAAAGAAGAAGAAAGTGGATGATAAAACAGAGAGCATGGAGTGAAAGAGTGAACGGGAATACGGTGTGGATAGGGAAAGATAGGATGTAGATAAATGGGAATGAGAAAGAAAAATTGAGTGAAGTGTATAGGGAGGGTCCATGGCGACGAGGAGAAGAAGCGGAGACTAGGGATAGAAGGCTGGAGGTTATAGAAACAGTAGAGGATGAAAGGAAAGGAAAAGGTGGAACGACGGGGTTTCCAAAAAAGTAGGGAGGAGACGTAAAGACGAAAGAAGGGAGAAAGGAAGGATGAAAGAAGTGACAGTAGCGTTTTGGAACGTATCAGGGCTAATAAATAAAGATGAAGGATTCTGGGAAGCGGTGAAGAAATGGGATATAGTGATGTTCAGTGAAACTTCGGGTAGATGAGAAGGATTGGAGGAGGGTGAAGAGGAAATTACCCAAGGGACATATGTGGCAGATGCAAGAGGCAAAGAAAGAGAAGGTAAAAAAAGAAAGAAAGGGGGTATGGTGTCAGGAGTAAGGAATGAATTGGTGGGAAAAAACAAAATAGAAATGGGATTTAAGGAAACAGATGGAGTAATGACGAGAATGGTGAAGATAGGAAGAAGAAAGGTGAGGATAGTTTGCATTTACAGGAGAAGGGGAGAAGAAGAAGGTTGGAGGGTGATTAGGAAATGGGTGGCGAAAAAAGATGAATTGGTGTTGATAGGAGGTGATCTGAATGCTTGTACAGGGGAAAAGGGAGGGGAAATATGTGATGAAGAGAGTGAAACTTTCAGGAGAAAATCGAAACACAAACAGGTGGACCAGGAGGGTAGGACTCTGTTGGAAATTCTGGGAGAAACAGGATGGTTAATTTGTAATGGGAACTCGGAAGGGGATGAGAAAGGCGAGATTACGTTTGCAGGAAAAGGGGAAACAGTAATAGACTACATTCTGGCAGAGGAAAGGATAAGGAAGCTGTTGGAAAGAAGGGAAGTAGGGAACGAAATAGGGTCAGAACATTTCCCGGTCATTGCAACGTTGAAATGCGGGTATTGGAGAAAAAGAGGGAAGGAAGAAGGAGGGAGCGACGGGGAAAAAAGCAAAGATGGGCAAATGGGGAGTTAATAAGCTAGGATAATATACGGAATGAATGAAAGAAGAGAATGTTTTAATTGAAAATGGGGGAGGCGTGGATGAGATGTTGTGTAAGATGAGGGGAAGGGTAGAGAAGATAGTGAAAGAAATTAGGCCAAGTGAGGAAGAAAGAAGGGAGAAGAAAGTATGGTGGGATATGGAATGTGTAGAGAGTAAAGAGCGTATAAAGTTATCGTTTAAGAGTTGGAGAAGAGGAGAGATAGACAGGAGTACAATAAATGAAAAAGGGAACACGAGAAATTAGTGGAAGTAAAACGACAGGAGGAGAAGGTGAGGTACATGGAGGAGGTAGGGAAAGCAATAAAGGAAGGAAGAGAATGGGAGGTAATCAATAGAGAAAGGAGTGGATGGAAAGGAATCAATGAAGAGATAAGTATGAATGAATGGACGGTATACTTTAAGAAATTGCTAGGAGTGGTGGATAGCAAGGTGAGGGGGGAAGTTAGAAAGATCAAGGAGGGAGGAATGGAAGGTGGGAATGAGGTGACCAGAGAGGAGGTGAATCAAGCAATTGAGAAGTTAAAAAGAAACAAGGCGACAGGAGAGAATGGGATGGAGAGTGAAGCGTTAAAATTTGGCGGAAAAAGGGTTAGAGAAGAGATTTGGGAAATATGTAATAGAGTATGGAGAGGGGAAGGATTGCCGAAGAAGTGGAGAACAGTTTTGGTAGTTCCTTTATTAAAGAAAGGAGGGGGTAGAAAAGTGGAAGATTATAGAGGAATCACTCTCATGCTAGTAACGTATAAAATTTACGCGGAGGTGCTTAGGAAGAGGTTAGAAGAACAGGTAGAACAGAAAGGAAGTATTCCACACAAACAAACAGAATTCAGGAAGGGGATGGGGACAGTGAACAACATTTTCGTTCTAAATTATCTAGTCAACAGGAACCTGGGACAGAAAAAAGGATAACTGGTCGCATTCTTCGTAGATTTGAAGGCAGCCTTCGACTCGTTAAATTGAAAGTTTTGTGGAAGGCAATGAAAGAAAGGGAGGTGGACGAAGAGCTGGTTGAGAGGATAAAAGAGGTCTTTACGGAGACGAAGACTAGGGTGAGGATCGGAGAACAGAAAGGATAGGAGTTCTGGACAGGGAGGGGTCTCAGGCAAAGGTACGCGGACAATGTGGTGCTTCTAGCAGAGGATGAAAGTGGATTGAACTTGCTAATGAAAGGATTCGATGAGTATGGGAGAGAGAAAGACCTGACAATTAATGTGACGAAGACAAAGATAGTATGTTTCAGGAAGAGAAAGAATGAAAAAAAGTATGGATGGAAGATAAATGGGGAAATTGTAGAAATGGTAAAGGAATTTTGTTATTTAGGATTCTGGTGCAAAACGTGTGGTGGAAATGATCTTCAGGTGAAACAAAGAATGGAAAGTACGATTAAGGTGATGGGTAAAGTGTGGGGTATTGGAAAAAGAAGAGTCAAAGAGGACTGGAAGATGAGAGTATGGCTGTTTGATTCACTGGTGTGGTCAGGGATGTGTTATGGAGTGGAAATTTGGGGGTGGAAGGAGAACAAAAAGGTAGAAAACATGCAAGAGAGATTTCTGAGATGGGTTATGGGAGTGAGCTGGAACTGCCCACGTTATATGTTGAGAGAAGAAACAGGGAGAGAGAAATTGGTAATGAGGCAGAGGAAGGGGGTCTGGAATTTCGGAGATAAATTCAAGAGTGGTAAGGGTACCAAAGTTGCACAAGTATGCTTGCAGGAAATACTAAATAGAGAGAGGAGAGGTAACACGAGACATTCAAGATGGGAGGAGGAGAGATGGCAAGTTAGAAGGGAATGGAGAATTTGTGACAAGCTGAGGGAGTGGCAGGTAGTAGAGGGGGAAATGAGTAAGAAGCAGGAAGAGAAGAGGTGGGAAAAGATTATGGAGTCAAAATATAGTAAATGGTATAGATTCGTCAAGATGGAAGGGCTCCCAGAATATTTAGGAAAATTGAAAAAGGAGTGCAGGTGGTCTAGGATGATACGTTTCAGAATGGGAGAAGGCATAAATGATTGTAAATATTGGATGAGTGAAGAAATGAAAATGTGTAGGTATTGTGGGTATGAAAGGGAATCGTGGGAGCACGTGTTGGAGAGATTTTCAGGGGTAGAGGAAGGGAGAAAGAGCGTGGCAGATAAAGTTAAATGGATACTGAGCGGTTGTGGACAAGGGAAAAAGTGGATGAACAGCTTAGAAGAGAAAAGGGAAGAGAGAATGCATGGGGAAGGAGAAAACCCAAATTGAAATATAAATGGAAGCCCTGGAAGGTCTCGCGCACGAAGGGCGGCGCCAATAGTGTAAGCCGGGTGTAAAGAAACACACATATGCTTGTCCCAAAACAGAGATTTGGACGAATGTGTGTGCCTGCACGTATTAAGATCTGTATGCATGTATCCATGTTCCCGCAAGAGGCGCTATGAGCAGTGCAATCTCACTAAATCCGAATCCATGCGTCCAAATTTTCCGGGATTGGGATCTCCTCATACTACTTCGTCATTTGATTATAGACATTTGATTATAAAATCATAAAATTTGGCAAATATAGTAGGATTGTGCATAACAATACATTACTTTATCGCAAAATTTTCGCTTTTTTTAAATGTGATCAATTAAAAAAATATAAGATCGTGATAAACAAATTAAAACAATTAGGTTTCATCATAGCTACCTGTGTAGCAGTCAATGTGTAGCAGTCAATCTTGACAACGTAAAATGACTAATACTGAGTGTTTCAATGATTTTAACCTCATTATTCGACAAACAGTAAGTAAGAATAGCGAAATGTGTAATTTTAAAAGGGATTAAAAATGTTATATTCCATGGTCGATTTAGGGTATCCAAAAGTATTCAGAAAAATATTGTCGCCACTGAGTATAGAAAAGGATTCAGTTTGAAAAATAACTTCTCCTGCTACGAGGATTCAAAACGCGAGGACAAAAACGATGTCGAAAACATTTCAATAATTGTCACGTCACCATTGAACAGGAAATTTTCGAATACTTTTCAATGCAAGTCTTCTTACCGAGTTAAAAATATTAATGTCGAGCGCCACTCAGTTCTCACACGCGGAGAACCGAAGCTAGACTATCATTTGTTCTTGATGATTTCGCATTGAAAGCCTTTGACAAGAAAAATGTTTGAAATTACTTTGAATTGAAAACGTTCCAATTCAAAATATTTTAGATAGATCAAATTTAGAAAAAAGGACATTATTTCGAAAGGAATGAAAAGGAATTGCACTTGTATTATTTCGTAATAAAAACGTTAAAAAATGAAAAATTTTAATTAAAAAAAATTTTTAAACAAAAGCTTTCAAAATGTAAAACCTTCAAACTAAAATTTTTAAATTTTTACCATTTCTTTCGGAAAAAGTTGAAATTGTCTCATTTCTAATTCAAATCTTTTGAATTTTAATAAATATAAATTCGAAACGATTACAAAATTTGACAATTTGAAATTGAAAACAAATTTTTCTAAAATCAAAAAATAAATTCACCTTTATTCACACCGTTCAAAATGAAAAACTTTTCAATTCTGAACCTTAAAATTGAATTATTAAAAAAAAAACTTTTATTACTTGCCACGCTTTTCCTATTCCGAGACCAAGTTTATTATTCTAAGGAGAAATTTATTTTTAATTCAAATTGCAGTGATGCTGTTGCATTCCCCAATTATTCGGACATGTCAATAAATAATTAAAAAAAAAGAAAAGCACAAATTGCATTTTTCATTCTTATTTAAAATTCCCGCTAAGACACATGCGACTTTTACCGACAGTGCATTTTTTTAGTACGATCAAGTACGGTTGAGCTATCAGCGCCATCAGCTGTGAGTCGGCTGCCTGCGCACTTCATGTCTTTGCTTTGGTTACTGCAACCATTTTACTCTAATTTTTTAGCAGTTACCGGATCTTTTTTTAAAACCCTGCTCAAAAAAACCGTTAGAACCAGGGCTGAAACCGGATAAGACGCCATTTAGAACCCGGGTAGGTTCCTATATTATACTCTGGCATTTAATCCGGACCTAATTAGGTACTACCGGGAAATTTTAAGATCATTGTGGAATGCTATCCAGGTGTAAACGGGTTCTACGTGGGTATTTGCTACCAGAAATTATACCCAGATAACAATCGTGCGACGCACGCTTTAAGCACGCGTTCGAGTCGCACGATGCGACCCATATCGCACGCAAATGGCAAGCACATTCCGCGATAAAGTGATGGGTGCATGCGTGCGTGCACAATGAGGCTCATGCAGCCATCACTCATATTTCGTCGTAGTCCTTGCTGAATAAATAGAAACAATATATCAAGAATATTTTTTATGGAGCAAATTCGATTTAGTTAAATCAAATTAATATCTCATTTGAAATGAATACTGTATTTATCTTATTCCAAATTATATTTGTACCTGTACTGTACATGCGCAGAGTTGTCAAACTTCACGGTTCACCGAACATCAACGCCGACGTTGCCGTCAGTGAGGTTATGTGAGCGTCATGTTGTGGTGTACGCTAAAAAATAAAAATATAAATATATTTTTTCTTTTCAATAGCAGAAAATTAAAAGTTAGGTTAAAAAATCTCACTTTTTCTACGTATTTCATTATGATTTTCAATATTTTACGCTAGTCGTAGAGGGGATGCACTTCATCGAGACGCGTGCGACTCGCACGACGTGCGAAGCATATGTAACACATATGCGGACACATCTGTTTGGTGATTTGCGTGACACGCGTGACAATTTATTCGCACTCGTGCCTGCACCGTGCATGGCACCGTGCGCGCATATTGTTGTCTGGGTATTTTCATTGTAAAACGGGGCTAGCAGCATATACCTGGGTTCTATCGGGGATTAGTACGTGAAAATTATTCTTCCAAAGTGCGTTCTGGGTGCTTGAAAGGCTCTAGCGTAGCTCAGCCAGGGATCCAATGAATCGAAAGTGTGGGCGTCTAGCAGGATCCCAGCGAGTTCTAGCAGGGACGTAGATTGGATTATTTTGCCAAAGTGCGCTCTGAGTGTCTAAATGGGTCTACCGCAGCTCTATCAGGCATCCAATGAATCAAAGGTATGGACGACTTACCAGGGACTAAACGGATTCTAGCGGGTACATAGATTTAGATTTCCTGAGTGTGCTCAGGGTGTTTAAACGGGTCTAACGTGGCTCTTTTAGGCGTACATTGAATCGTAGGTGTAGGCGTCTTACCAGGCTCTATGCGGATTCTAGCATGTACATAGATTGATATTTCCCAAATGCGCTCTGGGTGTCTAAACGGGTCTATCGTAACTCTATCAGAGATACAATGAATCAAAGGTGTGGGTATGTTATCAGGATCTAAGCGGGTTCTAGCGGTTACGTAGATTGGCATATTTTGCGAAGTGCGCTCTGGGTGTCTAAACGGGTCTAACGTGGCTCTATCAGGGATCCAATGAATCGAAGATGTAGGCGTCTTACTAGGTTCTATGGGGGTTCTAGCAGGGGTATAGATTGGGATATTTTGCCAAGAGCGCTCTGGGTGTCTAATTGGGTCTACCGTGGCTCTATCAGGGATCCAATGAATCAAAGGTGTGGGCGACTTACCAGGGACTAAACGGGTTTTAGCGGGTGCATAGAGATTTGAGATTTCCCAAGTGCGCTCTGGGTGTCTGAATGGGTTTAGCATGGCTCAATCTGGGATCCCTTGTATCGAAGTTGTGGGCGTCTAGCAGGATCTAAGCGGGTTCTTGCAGGGACATAGATTGTGATATTTTGCCAAAGTGCGCTCTGGGTGTTTTAACAGGTCTACCGTAGATCTATCAGGGATCCAATGAATCGAAGGTGAGGGCGTCTTACCAGGATCTAAGCGGTATCTAGCTGAAACATAGATTGACAAATTTGGCTAAAGTGCGCTCTGGGTGTCAAAACGGGCTTAACGTAGCTCAATCAGGGATCCAATGAATCGAAGGTTTGGGCGTCTTACCAGGGTCTAAGCGGGTTCTAGCGGGGGCATAGATTGAAACATTTGGCGAAGTGCGCTCAGGGTGTCTAAACAGGTCTAGAGGTGTTCTATCAGGGAGCCATTGAATCGTACGTGTGGGAGTTTAGCAGGGTCTAAGCGTGTTCTAGCGTGAAAATAGATTGAAAAATTGGAGAATTTGTGATATAATAATGTTTTGTAATTGAAGTAATCTCGTTTATTTAACGCGTTTACATTTGTTTGTGCGAGTGTTGGAATAATAATCTGCGAACAATATTATACTGGTGATCTCTGCCGTCAAAATAGAAATCTCTTCGAAAGATTTTAGGCATTTAGGACTTTAGATTTTAGGAAACAATTGAAGCATATGCTACTTATACGCCACATAATTTGAATTGTGAGGATATACTTTTTTGACACAAAGTATGGAGAGAATGAAGGTCATGTCACACTTAAACGATTCCTACTTTAGCGAAGTTTTTTTGGACCAACTTGCGACTCAATAAAATAAGATATCTAGTTGAAATTTGAGAAACTCAAATAAAAGGCACTGGGCAACATTTATTTTGCATGAGTATATACACGTTCCTTTGTGTACCTTTTATTGATGTTCCCAAAATTTCCACTCGATATCTTACTTCTTGTAACCGTAAGGTGGTCCAAAAAAACTGCCAGTAAGGTAGGAATCGTTCAACTCTGACATGGCCTCAACCGTGGATGTATAGTAAAAATTAAAAAATTCCATTAGTAGTACAAGAAAAACATTTATATTGCATAATGGAATTTATAACTTAAAAAGTGTTCAGTTTTGTAAAGAAGTTTATAAGTGTTTGATTCTAAATGTTGCCAATTTAAAATGATTTATTTGGAACCTTTTATGGTATAGTTACATTTCGAAGGTTCACTATTACAAATTTAAAAATTCTAGTTAGTTTCAAGTAAGGACATTTTTAAATTTTTTCGTAATTGGGAAAGGGAATTTGAAAAGAATTTTAATGACTGAAAGGCTAGTAAATTCTATACTTTAAATAGTTTTCAAAAAGTACGGAGAAGGATTTTTTTTTGTTCAATTTTGAAAACTCTTATTTTCTAACTTGAATCGCCGGGAAAATTGCTGCAAATTGGAAAAAAAGGAAAAATAGCGAGAATTTTGTTCTTGCATTTTACTGGCATCGAGGACAGCGTTTAGATTGATCCTTTGTCTAGAAACCGTTGAAAAATGTGGTATCTTTGTCCCATCAGGCAAAACTCGCTTGATATTTAAATCAGTCCTTGGCCTTTCTTCTGGATTCATGGCTGCAAACAAAATTAGTGATTAGTTTTGTAAATTATAATATCACTTACAAACTTGCACACAGGACCACCGGTAACGTTGACGCTCCGACCTTAGTCCATACTTTCGGTGGTTTCTTGTTCTAAGGATACGAGAGCTTCGCGCTAGAGCAATATTCGTGATCTATCTGTTGTGCTACGATTAATTACTACATGACTACATAATAAACTATGCCCGAAAAATCTAACCTTGACTTATCCAAAAACCTAACCTCGACTTACTAATTTTTTCCGAAACCATAACTTCGACTTATTTAATATTTTTTTGTTTCTAAAAAAACCCAAAAGAATCCGACTTATTCGCGTTACCCAGTCTACTAAGTGAGGAAAGGAAAAAACACTAGAAGCAACTTTGGGAAGAACGAAGTCTCCGGAAACCTAGAGAAATTATCACCAGCCATTAGCAACTTAGCGAGTTATTTTCTCCGCCGATAAATCTAACCCATAACGATGGTCAGCCTCGAGGGAATCGGCCGAGCCAACAGAAACGCTGGACAGATCAGTATCGCCGAACCCATGATGATCAGCAGGCAAACCCGGGAGCCTACTTTCCCCTGCCACCTAAACGGAAGAAGAGAAATCGTGGAGATCGTCGAAACCGGGCCGAAGTGATTCCAGCCATACCAACCTCCGATTAGAAACGCGCCTGAAACCACTGACCAGGCCATTCCTCAGGGAGAGGTTATCGAGGAGCTCAACCTCCCGCAATATCTTGATCGGGTCCTGCCAGACTTGAAGGGATATTCCTCACCAGCCGATATCTCCACCGTGGGGAACGAGGGCCTCATTCCTCTCGAGGAAGTGTTGTGGGACCTAGGCGTCGATCTTCCGCCCGAGGAGACGTCCCCGCCACCTTAAGACTTACGGAGCCCAGCTGCAAGGACTCCAAGTATTCACCCCTTAGAGGAGGATGACCTATTGGAGCTGCGGGCCTCTCCTATCGAGTTTTCGCCTGCGAAGTCCAGCAAATTGTCGCCCCCAAAATTGGTATACTTTCTATCGGCCATACCAAAGCCCCCTCCTAGGACTACATTAAGGGGAATCTCCAGCCTCCCTTCAACGAGTGCGGAGCCTACCAGAAAGCGAGTACACGAGCCCGGGGTGAGCCTAACTCTCCCTGACAAGAGTTCCAGCGAACGAAAGAGACCAAAGTCTCGCCCACCCTCACGAAGCTCGCCCAGGAAGTTGAGGACTTATCCGTCACCTGGGAGATTACCTCGCAAGCAGCAGGCTCTCGCTCAAGTATACCGACGACCCCCCCCCCCACTGGCCGTTGTTTCCAGAAAGGCTCCTGAACGGGACACAATTCGTCCAAGGACCTACTGGATGCCCAAAAGGCTAAAGTCCATTAGCATCCGTCCCCAGCCGACTACCGTGTGCTGAAACCTTTTCGACCATTAATTACTTTGAATCCGTCTTAATTTGTGTAGTTGATAAAATAAACGTTTTTTACTTATTCCATAAATAGTTGAAAATTTTATTATCAATTTTCTGGCGCCCAACGTGGGGCCCTTTCTTGGAAAAGATGAATATTGGATAATATTCCCAAGTACCACGCCCGAATAGCCAGGAGGACCATTGACCGTACGGACACTAGTCAAACCCGTCCCACGGGGTCGGAGCGACGATTTTTACCTAATCACTTCCGGGAGTGCACAACAAAACCCGGTGGCGCTCAACTCAACCTTCGATTCTTCTTCAGAAACTTCCGACCATTTTCAAGGATTTCCACCCGAAGAACAGGTCCGTTCAGCTCCCTGGCGAAAGTATCGGATAGGAACTCATTTCGCACCTATCCGAAATCATCCGAATCATTCTGGAATCTGTATGCGAATCAATCGGAGTTAATTTCGTTCGATTCAAATCGGTCAAAAATTAATCCGACTCAATCCGGTTCAATCAGAACTTCCAATCCGAATAAATCCGAAACAAATTTTCAATCCGAATGAATCCGAACACGGATTGAGCTAAAACGATTTTCAATCCGAATGAATCCAATTCAATCCCAACTCGGATTCATTCGGAATCATTCGGATTGAAAATTCATTGTATATC
Source organism: Andricus coriarius (assembly GCA_932066315.1). Classification (NCBI taxonomy): domain Eukaryota; kingdom Metazoa; phylum Arthropoda; class Insecta; order Hymenoptera; family Cynipidae; genus Andricus; species Andricus coriarius. The sequence goes on along the minus strand of CAKNWT010253090.1, from coordinate 1,795 downwards.
AATCCGAATTCGGATCCGAAACCCAGATTCCGGAAATGCCAATACATATTCGGAGGATTATTCCAGAACTTTCTCGGGATCATCGGCAATGCACCCGAATATCACGTTAAGCATCCAGGGTGGATATCCACCTGACGCTCAGCCGTTCTGAAACCCAGGAGGCCAGATGATCACGCCTCCAGATGCCGTTCCAGTGTCGTCGGTCGGAGCTTATCAAGCGGCATCTATAGGGGTTTTGCCCAGACATTCGCCCACATAACCCCCAGGTATATCTGGAGAAGAATTTCCGGGAACCTTACTACCTGTCTTCCCTTTAAGCGACCCTGCTACAACTATAGGCCTATTAACCGGGATCACACCAGTGGCGATCTCAAGCCTTTCCGGCAGCTTATCAGGGGCCTATCCGGCTGTCAATCAAGGAGCCTATCCGGCTGCACCTTCCGAAATCTATCCGGCAGCTTATCAGGGGGCTTACCCGGCGGCTCCCCCAGCAGCCTATCCAACTGCACACCCTGGAACCTATTCGGCTATATATCCTGAAAACTATCAACCTACCCATCCGGTAGCCTACGCGACCGAATATCCAGGGGCAAATCAGGGAGCGCAAATAGATTCCGATGGGATCTTCCTCTCTTCCTGGCATGGATTTCGAGAATTCCTGTGAGCCATTCCACGGGTGAATTTGATTCCAGAATTCTGGAGGAAGGATTATGAGGACCCGGCAGTTTTTCTTCTCATCATTGAGGCCTATTTCATCAATATGCGCATCCCGGAAGTCCACAAAACAATAACCGCAGTCTCGTCGTTGAAAGGGGCGGCTTTACAATGGTGGGTCGATTACTGAGGCTTAAATTTCGCCTGGGAACAGTTTAAAGACCTCCTTCTCAAGCAGTACGATTCGCCGACTATCCTGGGAAGGTTATAAGCTAAACTCTATTCCGTTCAGCCGAGCAGAGTTTGGTTATAGCTCTGATGGAACTAATCCGCCCGGGAATCCGGTAAGGAATCAGAGCCTCCGCTCCCGCGACCTTCGAAGCCCTATTATTACGGGCCGTCGAAGCTGAACACGACGAGAAAGAGGTAACCCACGCTGCTTCTAAAAAAGAATATCGATAATCTCCAACAAGGGTGGAGACCCCAGGAGCGACTGCCAAGTGTTGGCACTGTCCCGGTTACCATCTCCATAAGGATTGTGACGTATATAAGAAGAAAGTGGCCGAACGCACTGCCAGGCAAGGCTCTAACTCGGAAATCTAGCGATGGGCGGTGGGCAAGCCACCCCCCACCGCCCCGGCTCTCAGTAGCCAGTCTATCACCAACTTCCACAGAATATCTCCAATTACCCAGAGTCCGAGGTCACTCAAATGGGGATGGCATCGTGGGATTAGTGGATAAGGCCGCTAGGTAAAACTTCATCCATCCGAATAACCTAAGTGAAGAAATGAAAAAATTAATGACACACTGCGTTCAGTAAATAGATTTAGCCACACCTGGAGCAATTATGATGTCTCAAGGTAAGGTAACTCTTTCAATCAGCCTTGGCGGTCATCAGATCGAGTTGCCTTGCTTAATCAGCAATGAACTCCGTGAACCATTAATCCTGGGATTACCCCAAGCACCTTGATATCTTTTTTCAAACTCACTCAAGTTCTGATGCATTCTTTCGCCTTGCTCCTCACTGAAATCTCCTAGATTTTCTGGAAAGGAATCAAGATGAGAATCAAGAAAGTGAAGTTTCAGATTCATAAGACAACCTAGTTTTTTGTAGTTATGAACCATACTTGCAACAACATTT
>CAKNWT010253087.1:0-10033 GCA_932066315.1 Andricus coriarius | reverse complement strand
ATTATAGTAAATAATAAACCTGGTGACATTAGATATTTTTAATTTTCTTTATTGCTACTGGAGGACGCTTCTGATTGTTGATTGCGATTTAAAGTTGTTGATGAATCTTGAGCCAGTTTTTTCGTTTCACATTCCTTTGATGTATCAGATTGATATTTTCTTTTATTTGAGGCCAGCTTATTAATAAATTCAATTAGTTCCTTCTTCGTGTCATTTTTCCAGCCATTTTCAAGCAACAGATAAATTTCATAAGTTGTGAAAGTTGTGAAATAATTTTTATTATACTACTACAAGTTATTAAAACAAGTTATAAATTTTTATTTTGAGTTCCCTTCTCTGCAGAAATATTTTTACTATCAACTGTACGTCAGAAAATTAATATTGAAACAAAACTCGTAAAGTATACAATTCTTTGTTTGTAGTGTTTTTTATCATAAATTTGAAAACTTATTTGTCAAATATCGTTGATGTTCACATCAACCTATTCGGAAAATTCCTCAAGAGAATGAAACCGATTTGGATTGAAATTACAGGCTAGTCTGACAATTTTTCATTTAATTTTTTTGTCTGTGCTCTCCAAATTTGGTTGTCTTTCGCAAGTCGAAAATCGTATTTATATTATTTTCTGACTACTTGGGACGATAGCAACGGTCTTGTAAGAAAATTAACATTTTCAGAAAGAATCCTTTCCTTTTTGCTCACAGATACTTTATTACAGCTAAAATCGGTAAAACAGGTGTTGTAAACGTCTCTAGGAACCTTTTTTCATTGCAATAGCAAAATAAGAACTCGTCAAAATAGACGTTTGTAACTTCGAACTAATATGTAAACGTAAATGTATTTGACAATTAATAGTTCTTATAAAAGTTGTTTCCATTTATAATTTTATCAACTTACGTGTTCACTAGGCACTAGAAATATTAGAGCGGTACAAAAAGCCCAAAAATGCGAGTAGGGGTTTTCTGAAGTTTTAGGATTCTCGAAACTTTCGCGTAATTCGAATCTTTCGGGTGTTTTTCATCCGAAAAAATATATATTTAGTACTTTGCTTTCGAATAGTATATAATAACAAAAAATCGATAATGCAAAAACTTTGGCTTTTTATTTAAAGAAAATTAAAAAAACATTTGATCGAGATTCGGGGTTTTTGGACACTCCTACTGAATGTGTCCTCAAAAACGATTTTATAAGCTTATTATATTCTAAAGCTAAACTAAGAATCATAAAATTACCGTATATTCCTGAAGGCGATAATGCTCGTTATAACAGCATCCAAATAAATGTCACGAAATAAACACTGTTGCAGCTATTCCTGTTGAAATCCTTATGAAAGTCTGTATTTTTATGAAAATTTATAATCAGGTATACGTTGCACTGCCAATAAATGCAAAGAACTTGAATAAAATAATTTTCATTTTATCTAGGTAAACCTAAAATAATACGCTATTTTTAGTGAACCTTATTAAATGAGTCTTAATTAAGCTCTGAATCATAAAAATACAAATAGGTTCCGCTACACTATGGATGGAAGACAATAATTGTATTCAAGTTCTTGGGCATTCTAAACACGAAAGTCGAAATGGTAATAGATTTTATAAAAATTGTACTACAATTCCAACTGTAGCTTCTAAATATTCAAAGTAGGTCCTGTAGCTTCAAATGGAGTCAAAGGAGGGTCTAATGTTTCATTCTCTAGGAGTAAAGACCTTAAAGTAGGGGCTATAGGTTTAAATGCTTCAAAGCAGGTTCTAATAAGGAGCTGTAGCTTCAAAGTAGGGCCTAAATTTCGACTCGGGGTACTTCGTGCAACCGACTATACTTTGCTAGAGTGGAGCTTGTTAGCCGAGGTTAAAGGAACGTGTGCTGATATAACGGTCTCTAATAAGGGTTGGAAAAATGGAGCTTTTACATTTTTACAATAGTTGCTGAAAATTCCTGTAAATGAACCTCGGAGGATCCTACACATTTCCCTGTACACGAACCTGTACAGGTAATCTTGACCGTTCCTGTGCAGGAATTTTGCGAAGGAAACTATGCATGATCCTGCAAAGGAACCTGTACCGACAAAGGAACCTTTGAATGATCCTGTACGGGTTCCTGTACTGGTTGCTTTGCGAAGAAACTTAAAGCGCAAGTTACTATACAAAAATTTATATAGGGTCCCTTACAGAAAGCCATCAAAGGAACCGTATAGTGTCAAGATTTGAATTTACCGTTAATTTATCAAAAATTGAGTTAAAATTTGAGGTTATACTGACTTTGGATCGTTCTCATAAATTCTCAAAGCATTTATCCGACGGTTATGTTCTAGGTAATATTCTCGTTACCGTTCTCAAGGTAATATAACCGACTCAGAACTCTACTCCACGAGCCCAGAAGTAGTTTTCGTAAAATTTCAAGATGCTTGGTCTGGAATAAAAACTGGTGAATATTCTCTCCTCCAATATCTACAGAGCGTCCCACGATAGGCTTCCAGAGCCAAGCTTCTGAAAAATATGTGCCTACTCATCCCGAATTTCGGGACGACGAGACACTTTCATTAGTAACAGCCGCGCTTTTACTAGTGTATGCTGTCAAAGATATTATAAACCTTTATAATATAATAATATTTTAATAATAATATAATATAATAATAATTTATAATATCTTTTAATCTGTGAATGGTTGTTGATATTTTGATTCTCCGCTAGAGGCAGCACCTCTCGGACATACAAAAATTGAGGGAAGATTCAAATTCAGATTCAAAATTTTATTCTTGAGTATTATTGAATGATATAATAGCTATTTACTTGACAAGTGGCGAAAGGAGGCAATTATCGAAGAGCGTGAGGTTGGCGGCGCGAGCCGAAGCTGTGTGACGCGATCACACGATTCGATAATTGCCTGCTTCGCAACTTGTCAAGTAAATACGCCTGTAGGGTATACAGTGGGTTCACGCGGGTATGGCTTTAAGGTTATGAACCAGTGATAGTTTCGCACCTTCGAGAGCACCTATCACAAGGACAATTACTTGTACCAAACATTTTGGGTACAGTCTTCGCAGCTCCCTTTTAAGGTCTTGATACCTCTTCTCCTTTTCTTTCTCCTTGGCAGTGATGTTGTATTCGGACGGGGCCGAGAATTCGATCACGAAAATAGTTCGTTTCTCGAAATCTTGGAGAACAATGTCAGGTCTCGAGTGTGCAACGGAGACTGCTGTCCGAAAATCGTAGTTCCAGAAAATTTGGCACTTCTCATTTTGGACAATTGACTCTATCTCCCTTGGAGCGTTCGGCAGGGTCGCGGCTAACACCGTAAGAGCTACAAAGATGGTAATAAAGGACTCTTAGGGCCGCATTATGTCTGTAGATGTACGTCGTTCCTGCGTCAATGGGACACCCCGATAGTATGTGTTCCAGGTACTCAGCGTGTGCATGACACGCTCTGCACCTATCGCTCGGAACTTCTTGACATAAAATGCGGTCACGGTATGCTAAGGTGGAAATGACACCGTCCTGGCATGCGGAAATGAAACCCTCTGTACCTGAATTAAGCCCTGATGATCTGAGGAAAGCAATAATGACTTGATGATAGAGTCGCGGCCTTATTTGAAAAGTCATATGGTCATGACTAACCAAGACTTTCATTGCAAAGCACACCTTTTGTTTGAAATTACTAGAACGCGCTGTAAAATAAAAGGAAATTGAAAGTTAGGTAATTATTATTATAAATCATTCGCTCATTACTATTTATTTCTTCCAAATAATGAAGAACAAAATCGTCTTGAAAGATGGATGATAATTCAGACCAATGTTCGGCGATACTCGAAATGAGAACAAAGTCCTATTTTGGGGTTCTTTTGAGGATCGGCATTTTTCTGTAGATTTAAATAATTGATTGCTTTCAGACTTAAAAAAAAACTTCTCAGTGCTAGCCAGGTTTTGATTGATAACATTTAGTATTTTCGACCCATCTTAATGCAAAGCATTAAATTTGTAAGGAGTGTGAAAAATTATACAGTGTATTTTTCGTATTTTTTTAATTATTATTATAAGCATATCTTTTCATGGGGGTTTCTATAATGACTGTAATAATTTGTTTCTATTTGAGGGACTATATATGTTGATTTGAATTATCGGTATACTCTCGGCTGCGATTCAGATTTAGAGAGTAATCCGCTTGTTAATGATGAGCTACGCGGTTTATTGCAAATGAGAAACATATAGAAACGTTACAGCAATACAATGTTTAACGCGAAGTAGGGTAGTTATTTTCATTCAACAAAACAGATCATTTCGCAGAATCGACCCGTACTAGTTCACTATTGTTCACACGTGGAAAAATAACATATACGTTTTGCATGCCGTGCTGTATTAGTAATAGCTTCAAAAAACATTTTTTATTACATTTTTTTTCGGCATAAAAAGTAGAGGAAAAATGCAATGCAGCGCCGCTGAACCGAACCGTAACCCTTTTTAATTATTCATGCTCCATTCAAGCATAAAATTTATGCGGGAAAAGGTTTTAGAAAAAAAGTACTCATAGAATCGCGATTGACTGCATTGAAATGAATCGTAGGTTTATGGTAAAGGGATTTATCAATTTGTAATTAATTTAAAAACTTGACAACTCTAGGTAGTAATTATAGAAAGACTTGAGGTAGACAAATTATTGTTGAGTTCTAGACTACAATGAATATAAATTGGAGTTGGGTGTTTTTCTTACTGAGTCATGTTGTTTTGAAAAATTAACTTTTTTCTATTGAATTTATTATACATATATATCTCAATCGGAAGCCGTGGAAAGTATAACCCTCGTAAATCCGTCAAATTTAACTGATCAATCGATGCTCTATTAATTTTAATCTGGCTATGTTAATCGGCAAATTCCATTAATTTTATACTAGAAAATTATTGATTGTTTAACACTTCAAATTGTACAATTTTTATCTATTTAATTTAATATTCGTCACGTTGTCACTATTCCAACCAAAAATGATTCATGTTTGATCCAAATGAATTAATAAAGGCCGTGTCTAGTGTCTACTTTCACCAAAATTCAGTGCGAGTAGCACACGAAAAATGAAATAGGGATTAGGTTACTGAAATGCAATGAGCCTAAGTCTTCGAATTCAAAACTCTTCATTTTCTTTTTGGACAAATGAAATTTTTGGGACGAAAATTATGGTCATTTTTTAAATCAACGTTTTCGGCAACACATAATGATTTAAAAATATATCTTTTTAGACTATTCTAACTTAAAAATAATTTTTCTGATTTAGCTAATTCCATATTTAAAAAAATCTAAGTGTAAAAATGACCATAACTTCCTTACTTTCCAATAAAATATAATTACATTATAGGTCAATCGATTTACAGTGCTCTTTCCGATTAAGACCACTCCGAGTAGTTCCATGCCCCTCATCTCGATCGAATGCTTCCCCCTCCAGCACACCGTTCCGTTCCGCATGAGATATGGAATCACTCCTTCTGAGTAATACCGCTCGAAACACAGACGTCGCTGCTCTGCCGCAAGCATCAAATTTACGTTAATAATTCCAATTATAAATATTAATAAACCTACGTACCAATTAATTATTCTTAAAATTGTTTTTAATCAAAATTGAAAAAGTTTTCTGTGTTGTTCATAAAAAAAAAACAAGGGGGAATTCTGGCTGTACATAAAAGAGTACAACAATATTGGAATAGAAAGCAGTTTTAACGTTCTTGGGGATGAAAATATAATTTATTCAAAGATTTAATGAATTATATGAAATTCCGTGAAAAAATACCTCGATTTTTTACAAGAGAAACCGAGAGAAAAGTACTTTTGGCTGTTTTACACTTGATGCGAGCTCACCAGTTTTCCGTTGTTTTTTTGTGGCACTACTCAGAAGGAGCGAAACTAAACTCGAAGGACGGAAGCGCGGAGCTAGAATGGGGGCATAGCTCGACCGCAGCAGTTACTCCCCTACTCCCCCGATGCGGTATTACTCGGAAAGAGCACTGTATTTTGAATTAGGAAATCTTTTCTATTGTTGCATTAAATTTGAATTATGTGAATGAAAAAAGTTTTACAATATAAACACATTTTTCAAATATTACAGATACATACAATAAGTAACCATAACTTACTTACTATTAAATCAAATGTATTATTTATAGGTCATTCCTTGTGTCAGTTTTGAGATATTATTATTGAAAATAATCCCTTCAAAATTCATCAATTGATCTGCAACCGCCTTCAAGTTATGGTGTTCATAAAAAAGTGATACACCGACATCCAGATAATTGTTTAGAACATTGTACTAGAAACTTTTTAATTTCGTAAAGTTTAATGAAACGAATACAATTTTTTTCGAAATTATTACCAATACAAAGCTTTCTCAATGAGTAAGCAAAAAAGAACCTTAATTCTTTTTAAAGTCAAATTTATTTCTGACCTTCATTTTTAAAGAAGACTGTATATGCAAATCTCCACTCCTGTATTGGTAATTTCTTCTACTTATTTATGTATAATGCAGTATTTAGTTTTAATTTAAAAAACATGATTTATTTTCATTATTATTCACATTCGTCCGAACCAATTCTTTCTAAATAATAGGCAAAATTCCTTAACTAAGAATCCCAACGAATAACTTGAAAAGACCAAAAACTGCACCGGTTTGTTGAACAGAACACGGTTTTCGTAACGTGAACAAAAAAATGTTCAGTGGCAGATAAGAAACGGCTAGAAGGGAGGATTTTCGGGTCGTGGGGCGCGGATCTGTAACCCTTTTTTTCGCTCTTGTTCCCTGCACCGAATCTCCGAGCTACCTTCACCGAAATTAGTCTTCGTGGCCGCGTCGAAACCTGCTTCTTTTCTTTCACCCCTTTCTCATAAGCCCTGGCTCCACGGTCATTGGTAATGTATAAGCCCAGCAGACTGGCGAAAGGGTAGATCGCGATAAAATCACCACCACGGGACACTATTTGAAAACAACCCCCTTAATCTAGATTCGGTGCTCATGCTCATATTATGCTGGCATTGTGATCGCATCGGTAAGCGTTTCCCCGTATTCCCTTTACCCAATCGAGCCTCCAGGCACACGTAAAATTCTCTCCTTGTCCAATGAACCTTTTTTTTATTTAAGATGGGAACGCAAAGTCATACTTCTAGATCTGGATATAGGATGAAAGCAATCGCATCTGCACGCCTCACGTGATATTTACCGACAAACCGAGGAAACGGAAAATTAGGTTGAGGACTTTTCACCCTTTTCTTGCAATATATTTTCCTGATGACACTTGAGAAAAACTATCTTACTTTCAAGGGGTTTCATGAACTGTATTATTGATGTATTAACCCTTCAAACTTTTATTTTCGGCCTTTATAACTCAAATTGAGGAAAATTTTTACAAATATAAGGTTTTACTTATGGAATCATAGAATTAGTGAATTTTTAAAACTATATTCTTTTCAACAAGTTTACAGCAGTGATATTTTAGCCATTTTTAACTGAAAAGTATTTTTATACCAAATAATTTAGCGATCGATTTCACTTTATTAAAACTAGCGAATTTCACTAATAAAATTTTATATGTAGATCAATAAGCTTTAGCTAATTCAAGGATTATACTCCGCCGCATATAATCAGTCGCAGTCTGCAAATTAATGAATAGGCCCTTCTCTTGGTTTATAATATCAACGAAAATAGACCCATTGTTCAATGCTTCAAGTCTCGAATTAGATATCTGAGTGTGTTTTGACTGGTACGTAATAATCACTAATTACTCATTTTTTCTTGAATAATTTTGTTTTTAATGAAAATCAATAAAACAGTGTTGTAAAACATCTTTCAGGGGATAAAATGAGCCCTTGATCATTAAAGGGTATGTGCTATCTCAGGTCGTTTCCCGTTTTCAGATTTCCGGGACCCGGGTGGGCTCGGGTTGAACCCAACTGAAGTCATTTTACACACCACTAAAATATAGTCCCTGATTTCTGATTTGAGAGAGACGAAATTTAAAACCTTGAGATTCAATATTTGTGTGACAGATTGGAACATAATTACAGCGAAATTTTTATAACGTCATATTTTATCAGTCTACGTTTTAATATTGACATAAGATGCACAAGGATTCGAATAAACGATTTTCTAGAATTACACGTAATTAAAAAATTTCGTTATTATTCCGGTATACTAAATAACGTAACCTACATCGAGTGAATATAGTTTCGTTTTGGCAGTGTAAAATGATAGAAACAGAATTAAAACGACGAACATATTTTGTTTCGTTTCGTTCGGGTCCCTGCTTTTTCTTTAAATCAACACTTTGTCCATGGTGTTCCATCTGAACTAACCATATATGTCTCCGTTAGGTCACCGAACAGTTAAAAAAGTTTGAATGAAAAATATTTATTTAAAAATTTGTAATTTCGTTTAAAATTACTTTAATATATTTGCAAACTATTGCTAATTGGAGGATACAAAATTATTAATAAAATGATAGATATTAATCTTACTTACCAATTATCCCTATTTTACATCAAAAATATTGAATTGCTTCCTCATAAAGGGAGGTTTGTAATTACCTAAATTTTCAAACCTACTTTCTATTTAATATAATATATTTCGATTTAATTCGACCCCAGGAGCTCCAAAATACGATTTTCAAAATTGTCGCTATGTTTGTGTGTGTGCCACTTTTTTCTGTTCACCATACATATCTCGAACACTAAAAGAGCTATGATAATGTTCACGAAATTTGGACGAATTGTAGCACCGACTGATATCCGCGTCTGATAGGATTTTGAGCTAGATCAGCCATTTAGAAGTAGTTTTTTTTAGAGATTGAAAAAAAAAATTTACGTTGTTTATATGAGAAAAACTTTTTTTTATATTCAAAGTACGGCAATGTGATGTCTAGCTTATTTGTTTGCGTCTTCCAGACGCATTGATCGACCTATTTTTGAACCTTTTATAACTCACCAGTAACGATTTATGACATTTCAAAACAATGTTTTATTCTGTTTACCTCTTATCATCTAGCAATACCGAAATATAAATTTAAAAAAATATATTGTTTATGTTATTCATATGAGGAAAATTTTTTTAATATTGGGAATACAACAGTAATGTATATGATATATTTGTTCATACCTTCGAGACGCATCGCGATTGCCCAATTTAATGAACCGTTTATGACCCACCATAAACTATCAATATCGTTTTTAAATTTCTTAACATAATTATTTACTTAAGTTTTGAGAGGATTTTTCCTTTAATTGGGAATATAAAAGCATTATATTTGATGTAATTGTTCGCGTCTTCAAGACGCGTTGATTCACCTATTGACGAACTTTCGATTACCATTCTTGATCAATCAATATAAAGAAAACTTTTTTTTTATTTTGAATATAACACTACCGTGAGTTAAAAAGTTGTTAATTGGAGCAGAACACATCGATTGATCTCATTTTCTGAAAATAAGATTAAAAGACAGATTATAAAATAGAAACATAAGCTTGAAAAATATTGAAAGTATCCATTTTTTTCTTTTTTTTAGAGAAAAACCTCCCTCTCTGAGGAAGCAAATTTACTTGATACCTATGAGAAAGCAAAATGCGCATAAAAGGAGCACAAATAAATACACTCTCAGTGAATGAATACGCATATAGTGAATAAATACCCATAGTGAACAAATACACCCACAGTAAGTATATCCATAGTACTTCGCAGCAGTATTTATATTTCGCATTAGGTTGCTTTAGCTATTAATAAACACAAAAGGAGTTTGCTAACAAAACGCATCAAATTCAAGTTAAAGAGTTTGTTCAGCCGAATGAAAAGTTCTTAATCCTAGCAGTGCGAGACTCATTTCTGAGGTAGCAGCCTACTGAAATAATCAAGACGTGTAATCAAACACAAAAAGGTAAGTCATTTAAGAGTCCCAGACAGTCGGATTTAAATGTGCAAAGGCAAAATAAAGGGAGCAGAAAACACAAGCACTGTAAGACCTTGTGAAGGAGCTGCACTGAATTTGAAATAAAAGCTAGATAATGGAGTAGATTC
>CAKNWT010253075.1:0-10673 GCA_932066315.1 Andricus coriarius | reverse complement strand
ATATTAAATTAAAATGTTTTTTGGTTATTATATCAACTATTACATTTTTCGTTAACAATTTATCTTCTTTAGTCAGAAAAATGCAACCATTTTGTTGAAAGATGAACTACTTTCTTGAACATACATTTTTTTGAGGATTCATAATTTTAGTTGAAAGTTCGTCTTTTTTAGTAAAAAGTCTTTCTTTTTGGTTACTTTTTGTCACATTATTGTTACTCTTCGGTTACTTCATTGAGAGGTGTATGGTGACTGTTTTACTATTTTATGAAGCTTGAGCAGTTCCGAGCTATTTACATGTCGAGGTTTAACAATAAAATCGTTTTTGTCACGCTTGATTGCTTGTTACCAATGTTTAACCTCATTTCTTGGGATGGAGAAAAACACTTTGTTTACTCCGTGTGAGCGGGTTGAGTCGTACCCTGATCGAGAGTTCGAGGCTATACATCAATGCACCCTACTTTTATAACACATTTATCCGTAAATGAATAAATTCGACAAATAGACGATAAAGTTATGACGCGCGACGAGTTTTTACATGGAAAATAATAATAGGCAACGGACAGACCGGGCGCCTCAGAGGTGGCGCCAATGTTTCACGACTCGCCGCTCTTCACAAAACTGACACGCGCCTCTAATGCAAAAGCGAAACTCGTGTCACCCCCCTGCAGAAGATTGACCCATAAGCATCAATACTTCGTACAATTCATTATTATTTAACGTTTCAAAGTTGGTAGTCGAATAAATGCACAAATTTATTTTATTAATGAATTCTCGAAGGTAACAATAATGCAATGTTACATAAAATGAATTTATTATTTCTAATTTTAACGGAAATAAACATAAAAAAAATATAATATAAGAAAACTAATAATAATTGCAGTAATTATTGCCATCCAAAGTTAGCAGAGAAGCTCCTTCTCACCTCAAATTCAGAAATAACATTCAAGAAATTCAGTTATAAATAATTTACTAAACACTCTACCAAACAAAATTTTCATATCTTTAAAATATGACAAATTGCAATTGCTATCGGCAATATAAAAATATTTGTATAGACATCATGAAGTAATATAAAACAATATACTTTTTTCAGAAGTTAAACTTACTTTTTTCAAAGCTTTGTAAGTTTTGTATTTAATACTTTTATATACTTTCTTATTTACTTGAGGTACAATCTAGTTTTACGAAATTTCCAGTGCAATTTATTTGATATTATTCTTAATACAGTATTTAAATGATTTTTGTTATGACTTATTAAATTGGTGGCCAAAATTGATTAATTTCGGTTCATCATCGCATTTTTCATCAGCACGACTAGCTTCAACTACTTGTGACTGAAAAGTGCTCGCCTATCCTAGTTTCTTTCTAAATATGTTTTGGGGATGCCTCCCGAGTCATCCTTAAGACATATTCAGAAAGAAACTGGGATATGCGAGCACATTTCAGTCAAAAGTGGTTCAAGCTAGCCATGTCAGGGTAGTCGGACCGCTTCTAAAATTAATTTTTCTAATTTGTCACAACCCCAACAACAATCACTAGGAGCGAGGAGGATAATTTGGCGTAGAGGCAAAATGGCGGGTAGCTTGACGCAGGTGCAGTACTTCAGAAAAACTAAGATTAACCTAGTTTTATTATAAAGCTACCTAAAGCCCATGTTTCCATTATTTACGGTTGTCTAATTTTCTTTTTAATTTACTTTTTTATTTACTTTGGGGCATTTTAATTATCAACAAAAGACTATATATATGATGCTGTATTGTACATTGGTTTTACAGTATGTTCCTTTTGATATTTCCAAATGGTTATATTCCAGCCCTTAAGGATCATAACAAATATTTTGCAGACTAAAGGCTTTCAATTCAAAATATTACTCCGTTACGCTAAATTATTTAACAGCATGAACCACCTGCACGTACACGTAGAAATGCATCTAAAAGAGACGCGCAACTGTCTGCCTAACTCATTACGCCTCGTTGGAAGCGTAGCGAGATGTGCGATCGAGTTATGGTTGTTAACGCTCATCGTATAATCCAATGTCAACAATGCGAATTTCCTCTCAGGGAAATGTGAGTTTAAACCAGCAAGAGGTTGAATATCTTGTTTTCGTAACTGTGTTTTCCAGGTTGCCGTCCTGTTAAGAGAAAAGTTAGCAGCTGGCACTGCGAGTTCAATTCAATGGGGCAGGCATGTTTCAGTGATTACGTCCATGTATTTCCTTGTTATGCCTATATTATTTTTTGGCACAAAAGCTTACAAAGATTGCAAGATTTTTCCATACATTTTATCAATTTAAAGAACATTCTAAAAAGTTTAAGAAACAAAATTAACAATTACAACTGCGTATTATTTAAACAGATTTTCATCATTATACAAAATTTTTTTTTAACTTTTCAAGATGATTCTGTTATTATAAGCTTGTTCCACACAGAATTTGCAAATGTTTTGAATGATAATGGAGAAATATTGATCCTTTATGTATTATCAAAATTATAGTAGACCGTTTATAATTAATTTAAAATAGGTGGTCTCCCAATTTTTTAAAACTTTTATTCTTTTCTTCATAATTGCAAACCAAAGTGATGTGATGGAATGTAGTAAAATTCAGAAATATGTGAAGCCAATAAAGCATGCCATAATAAATTTCGAATCAGATTTTATTCACAGATTGGCTTAAAAAAGAAAATTTGTGACGATTAAATTTTTAACGCATTCCACAGTGATTTGACTCACTGAGAGAAATTTCGCATAGCAGATCGATCCGCTGCTCAACTGCAAAAGGGTTGTAATAAATTCAACGTGCTCGTGGTTTTTATTTGTAATCTCCTGGAATAAATGCGAGATCTCGGTCACTGTCGCAGTGACTGCCAACTCCCGGTCGAGATAAATTTCTGTTTAAAAAAAGTCACCTGTATACAGCTTTCCCACCCTTTTTCTTATTCCCAGTGGATAAAGAAACTAATCTTTGCAAGACTAAATCTTATGTTTCATATTGTGATCTAGTGCTGATTTATATAATTTATTTATTGAAACAGAAGGTTATTGACTTTAATAAAATAAAGGTCTACTTATAATAAATTACTAACTCTAACGAAATCTTCGTTTGTATTTCAACAAATCTTACACACACAAAAAATGGCCGAAAAAATATCATAAATAGATAAATACAAATTTTGTTAAATTCATTTAAGTGGAAAATTTTAAAATAAATATTATTATGATTTTTCTATCATTTCCTTTTAGAGCTACTGTCTTCAAGAATTTACTGAACTACCGTATTTTGATTGTTTTTCACTCTTTATTTAAAGTAAATGTACTTGATACGAAATCGACAGGCAAATTAAAAATTATTATTTTGGCACCGTTTTGCATTAGATCATCAACTAGATTTCTTAATTTCAAATGGTCCTTATCCAGTTGTCACTTTCATGTCTTTAATTACAAGAGTAATACATTTATAAAAGCACATAGATAAAACGAGGTAAAACTCAAAATATATCTGGTGAAAGAGGTAGTTTGGGGAAAATATTTTTCTGATTCTTCCTTTTTTGGGGATTTGTTTGGTATTTTTTCACTTTTTTTGTTCGTATTATTATTGATACTAAGTTTAAGAATGGTTCATCAAATAAATTCAATTTTTAAAAAATGGAGTGAAAAAATAGCAAAATAAAGTTTTTTAAATCAATTTTCTGGGAGTACGTTTACTCTAATAGATCACGTAGGAAAAATCATTTACGTTATATTTTTAATGATTCAATGATAAATATGTGAAAATCGCGTTCTTACGACTACTTTTGCATTATATATAAAGTCCAAGTTATACAAAAGACCAGGAGAAATAAATTACAACAGATTTTTTTACCTCGACATAAATTTCAAGGCTAATTGAAAATCAATATTACTTACTAAGAATTCAATTGCAATTATGTAACAATCTTCAATTTCCATATAAAATTAATATATAATCAAAACCCGGAAGAAATGTATAATTGCATATATGGGCGATTTCCAAACTGCAGATTAAAAATTTGTATCGTAGGTTTGAAGTCAATTAAAGCTCTGAATAATTTAACAATTTTTATCAGTTTTCATTGAAATATTAGCGTAAAACGAAAAAATGATTGGAAATCGAAATTATAAATATGTCGAAAAGTAGTGTATTAGGACCCTGAAAAAGTGTAGATAATTTGCTGTTCTTATTTTCATAGTTTTCTTTACTTTTGTATGTGTCAGTGTTTGTTTGTTTTAAAGGTCTTAAATATTTCTCCAAATCCTTACAGATTTTCATTTAAGATTCGTGGTAGCGAATCGTCGCCAAGTACAAAAAAAAACTACCAAGAATCCTCATCTGGAATGATCATATATTTTGGAGCTTTTGTGAATTGTTGGCGCAATTCTTAGCTCATTTTAATGAAACTTGGCCGCTGATTGTATATCATTAAGCTATTTCCCTTTCGGCGAGCCTCTAGGGGTAAGCGTGACACTACCCGATTCGGGTAGTGTTTTTTAGGTGGATTTGTAGTAAATGGGCTCACCACACCCACGACCGCCAACAGCAACGCAGTAGTATCAGACGGTCACCCATCCAAGTACTCACCGCGCCCAACACTGCTTAACTTCAGTGATCTAACGGGAACTGGTGCTTCCAGCGTGGTATGGCCGTTGTAAGATTGATAAAACAACAAAAAACATAAAAACCAATTTACGACTTGTGCTCACCTCTACATCCTAATCCATCGAACTGATTGGTACCAAATTTTAACAAAAAGTCATTAGCAACAGATTATTGGATTATTTTGCAGGAATTGTCGATATATTGTATAGTTCTTAAAATCTTACGCATTTAGTTTAAGAAAATATAATCCAGAGATGAAAAATATGGTAAAATTTTGAAAACTACTTAGGACATCGAACACTTTTGCAATATGTATTGAGAATATGCTACTAAAGACTGCTCATTAAAATTTGATGTAAATCGGTAGCATAGATTAGTCTGCAGAGGTGAGCACTGATGGAAAATTTTCAGTTTTGTAGAATCATGAAACAATAATGCGTTATGTATTCCAGAGAATAAAATATATTCTTATAAAATCTTATAGAAAATAAAGCATAGTTTATGTTTAATGAACCTAGCCGCTCTTTCCATTTTGAATTGAAATTGAAAAATCCAATCGAAATTTTAATTAATGTGTTACAATTTGAAAAGCGTCAAGTTACTTCCCGTATTTTTCAGTGGCTCAAGCTCGAGCCTGGCTGGAAGCAGTTATACATGCATCGACAATAGGATTTCTAATCGCTGGTGCAATTATTTAAAATGAATGAATGTGTTTATCAATTGTTTACAAAAAATAATAACTTTTACTTCATAAGTCTATTTTGTGATCACATAATTATTTCTAATGACTTTACAGTTATTATTTGTTGTAAATAATTGATTTACACATTTAATTATTTTTAGTAAGCGCGCCAACGGTAATCAATCAGATTGTCGACGCGACGCTGACCAAACGTATCCGAACTAACCCAAATGTCGAGACCATTTTCGGCATTTCTGATATGACTTCATCATTTTTAATTATCTCGAATGACTTCGTTTATCTAATCTTAAATGTTTGAGGTAAAACGAGTGCTTCCAAGATTTATTTGTATTTAGTATATTAAACATATCTTTCTAATTGTAACATAAGAAATATTTGCATATCCTGAAATAGAATCTATCAAATTTATCCAAAAATATAAGAAAACAAAAAGTGCTTCATTACCACGTATTGCTTGTTTACATTTTCTGGAACCCATATTCCGAATGTGAGCGCCAAACTCGAAAAGACTTGAAACGGGAACACTTCTTGATTGTAACAAACTTTTTCCTACAATTTTCCGTGTAACGACTTCGACCGCATTTTCGTCAATTGTGGTTACGTTGCGAATATATGTAGCAACAAACACCTGCACATAATTGTTGACATGTGCGACATTGGCTGACTAGTAAAACTAACTTTTAGCAGCAATTCGATTTGAAATTATAAACTTAATAAAAAAAATCGCTAGCGATCGAAGTAGACCCGCGATCTAAGTAATCCCACTCTCCCCTAAAGGTGTAAAAACAGTAACAAACATTTTGAATATCCAAAATTTTTAGAAATACAAGTGACTTATTTTTTTTGTAAACAAGCAGGGATTTTTTTGAAAGTATTGCTCCTGGTTCACAAATAAATTTGGCGCAGGCAGCACAATACAACTCTTTTAGTGGAATTCATCATTTAGCCTCACACTGCTTTTGCAAAACTTACTGGGAACGAAGGTGACTTGGAGACTTATAGCAAACGCTTAAATCGTAAATACAAAACAATTTATATTGGTTTTTCATTTGTCTAGTATTGATAAGCATTTACAAATTGAAACTAACTTATGAAGTAGGTTATAAATTAAATGCCAACATTCTTTAAAAAATCGGTAGTGGAATTAAATCGAGTAGGGGAAGACGCAAAAGATGATAGTAAGATAGGTGGAAGGGTGCTATAATTTCAAGGAACTGCTCTCGTTCCGCATAGCTTATGTAGATAAGAACCTCAGGAACCACTTGCAAAATACTTCTTCTGAAGCCACATATATTAGTAGGACTGTTCAGAACAATCTTATTAGTTGTTGCGGATAAGACATTACAGAAATAATTGCGAACAGAGTTAAATTATCCAATTTTCACAGCATTTTTTTTTGACGAGACCACTGACTTAAGCCACAAATCTCAAGCTCCTTATTCTGAGATATACACTGTAAAAAATAAAAAATTGTACCAGTTAGAATGGTAAAATTACAAACGAAAAATTGGTGCAATTTCATTACTCTGATTATGGGGTGAATACCAATTGCATGTTAGAATTTCCAACCAGTCTTGTAACTTTACCACTTTTTAGACTGATACTATAGCAAGGCGTTGTAGAAGTACAGTTTCTGCTTGTGAATCTGTGACTTTCAGAGTAGGTAATAAATGGACCTACTTTCAGAGTGTTACATTTTTGGACGCTGGTAAAAGTACAGAAAGTGTTGAAAATTCCTCTTTCCAACTCAATCTCACGTCTTGAAATTTGATAATTTATAACGCGGCGTACTTGCACAGCTCTTAACGTAGTATAAGTACAAGCAATTGTAAAGTTTCAAAGTTGCGGAGAATAATGAAAAAAATGGTAAAATTACAATTATTTGTCAAAGAGTGTTTCAGAACGGTATAAATTATGGAAAAATTTATTTACAAAATTGATAAAAAATATAGTCAAAAGATGTATTTAAAAAAATAAATTTATTTATTTATATTCGTATATATGTCAATTTATTATTTTGATAATTACGTAGCATACCATCATTCACATTTCTCATGTAGATGCTAAAGTTACCATGTTGAAAAAAAACAAGAATATTTTTGGTTAGGATGCCATCACCTACAAATCCATAATGTTCATAATATATTGTAATTTTACGGAATCTGTCTGGAAACTTAAGTAACCCAAAAGTTGAATTCCATACTAAAAGTGGATAATCGTTCTTGTCAGTGAAAACGTTACTTTGGCAGTAGGCAATAATCGGACCTACTCTGAAAGTGGTAAAATTACAAGAAATTTTTTTTACAGTGTATTCATAACTTTTAGGAAATAAGAAAGAATTTCTTGGGCTTCATCGATGCATTCCAGGACGTTGCGAGCGCTGCTGCTTATGAAACTGAAGAAATTATCTCTGATGAAGAAGATGCTCAGTTAAACAGAAAGGCGTTAGCTGCGAATGAAAAAGAATATTCCCTAACATTCGCCCTTGGATACATAGATTTTCGGAAGTTGCAAAAACGAGCTCTACTCTTGGACCTCTGCATTCGAATGTTCGGTGATGCTGTCTGAAAGAAAGGTTGCTGCGATTATGGTACAAAAAGAAGGTGTCAATGCACAGAAATGTTCTTTTAAGAATCATGTTATGAACTTATCACTTTCCAAGTCTTTTCAAGACGTACTAGTACGAAATAGCGTAGGCGTAATGAAATAAGTAATTTCTTTCTTTACTGCATCCGCTAACCGCAACGCAGTACTTTTACGCCATCTGGAACATTAATTAATCAAATTGTGTGAGACTAGATGGGTGGATCGACATGATGAAGCTATCCAGTTTTTTACAGATCATACAAAAATTCTGGACTCATTAGAAGAAATTTTCACATGGAAAAACAGTTCTACATCTGGGGAATCTAAATCATTAGCGACATCATTTTGCGAAAGCAAATTTCTGGTAGCAATGAGCAATGAGCAATGAGCCTGAGCGATATTCTTGCTCTCTCTCTTTCTCTAAGCAAATAATTGCAGAAAGTCAACCTCGATCTAAATAAAGCTGTTGATCTCGTGTCTGATAGTATATTCATTCTCGAAGAACTTCGCCTGGATGCGAATGACCATTTCCAACGCCGTGCATGTGAACGCATTTGCTACTCATTTAGGTATCAAAATAAAAAAAACCTCGCCTCTGTCGCTGGCAAATCCAACGTGCAAACTACCAAACGGAAAAAGAGAAGATTACTATCGACGGTCCTTTTTTATTCCTCTGCTAGATAATGTGCTTATGGATTTAAATTTAAGATTTGATTCGAGTATGTTTTAGGCTTTTCACCTACCACTTGTCTTTCCAATCTTATCTTTCCTCCACTTGGTGTAAGAGAATCAACTGGTGTCATTCTGCTGCAAAACGAGTACGTGCTATGGAAAAATAAGCGGACCCGTCACTAACCACTTATTCCTAGCACGGCCGTTGAAGCTTTATCAACCTGTAACAAAGACGTGTAACAATTGATAAGACAACTTCTTCAGATATCAGCTACATTGCCGATAAGTAACGGTACTGCAGAAAGAACATTCACCACGCTCGTCAGGTTAAAGAATTGGCTTCGGTCACTCATAGACCCATATCGACTGACCCGTCTCGCACTTTTAAAGTTAGATAGGATCATTACGCGTTTCGCAAAGAGAGACAATAGATGCCTAAATTTTGCTGATTGAAAATAATCTCTTTATAGTTTATGCTTGGCTTCGAAAATTTTATGAATAATTTATACTTGTTGATTAATGATTATATCATATGATACAAGCCGCAGCTTGTACATTGAAGAGCATGTCGTTTATTTAAACATGTTTTAATTATTTTTATATAATTTATGTATATCAGTAATCTATTTCCCTTTCGGCGAGCCTCTAGGGGTAAGCGTGACACTACCCGATTCGGGTAGTGTTTTTAAGGTGGATAGTTTCTTGTAGTAAGTAACTACAAGTGTGGGCTCACCACACCCACGACTGCCAACAGCAACGCATTAGTATCAGACGGTCACCCCATCCAAGTACTAACCGCGCCCAACACTGCTTAACTTCAGTGATCTAACGGGAACTGGTGCTTCCAGCGTGGTATGGCCGTTTATAAATAATATATTTATCATTTATAATAAAAATTCAAGGCGAAGAAATAATTTTGAAAATATTACCAACCTCTCCCCTTGAGAGTGGAAAGGGAAGGGTAATTATTGGATTTTTTGCCCTTCTGAAGCTTCCCTCCGGATCAGCATTGACGTAATTGTTCCGTCCATTAAATAACTTTTTTACATATTTTTACAAGGAGATTCTAAAAACTGAACTAATGGCATTAACTGTAGAATTAAATAAGGCCAGCGTTCATATCTTGAAGAACAGCAATGTTTATCTGTGCGACAGAATTGTTGAGACTCGACTGACAATTTAACACAACAACCAGCAGGTCGCTCTACACAGTTAGAAATATGTTGAAAATTCAACCACTTTTCAACCACTTTTGTGGCGGCTCTTGTCCAGTCCCGCGAGGAGTTATTTCGTACGTTTGTATTAATAACGGATATATAATATTCAGGAAAAGAAGAAAACAAAAGGTACGTTGGATTACTATTATCATAATGGGGAAATTTCATTCAGACTATTGGTTCTAACTGCTGTATGCTTTTTTAGGTTATGTTTACAAAAAAAGGGTGTTGAAAAGTTTGATTGGGCGCGCAACTCATTATGGTGATAAAAATTCCAACGAACCTGTTGCTTTTCTTCTTTAAAGCTGCTCATTTTCCTAAATATTATATGCACTTTGTTAATCTCATGGATCACGCGACATAAACGTACGAAATAACTCTCTCATTCCTGATTAGAATTATTTGGGTACAGTTAGTGAATTTCAAAGCACAATATTTTTCAGGAATCTTCATGGGTTTTCTTTAAGATTTTTGAAAAATTATGATTCCCTTGAAATTCACTAATTGTGCCGAAAAAATTTTTTGCTCGTTACTGAAATTTCAATTACACGTGTAACTAATTTTTCATTCACAAGTAGTTGAAATTTCAACAATGGTAATTGTATAAAACTTCAACCACATGTGGTTGAAAATTCAACCAGATATTTATAACAGTGTAAGGAGATTTTGCTTAATGTTGTAAACCCACCAATCATATTTCACAAGAATTACGCCCTTTTTCGCAAAAAGGGAACGAAAGAGACGCAGTATGTGCTTAAACCATTTGATTAATCAAAAGTTTATAATAAATGTTTGCAAAAATAAAAGACGTTAAATATATGCAGGTTCAATATACCGAAATTTAACGCACAGCGTATCTATGTAATAATACTTTTTCATGAGG